>JAUYWG010000047.1:19926263-19958147 GCA_034779775.1 Enteromius afrohamiltoni
TATATATATTGATATAAGCCATGTTTACGCACTGTTTTTGATAAATAGAAATATACAGTTGCACTTTATTTTAAGGCGTCCTTGTTACAGTGTAATTATACATTGGAGTACTGAATAATAATGAATTACATGTATGTATTATATGGTGAGGGTCAGGATTAGTATTGGTTTAGGGTTCCTTGCATTTAATTATGCATCATTTATTGTTGTCATAACAGTACATGTAACGTGTGTAACAAGGACACCAAAGTGTTACCAAATACAGTATACACAAATTGACTAAAGTGATTTGGTTAAAATTTAATTTTTTAACTAAATTAAAAAGACAGAAGTTAGAATTTAGACAAATTAGATTGAAATAAAACTGTATTAAGCCATGTTTACATAATGTTATGCACCGTTATAAAAATATACACAAATAAATTCATCTTAAAAGAAATAAATATTTGTTATATATATCTATATATATATATACACACACACACACACACACACATACATATACTGTATAGACAAAAAAATAATTAGAAATAAATAAATAAATTAGTGCTGTCAAACAATCCCAATTTAACACAACCAAAATAAATAACAATTTGGTGTGTATTGAGTAGATTTATTATGTATATAAATATACACACATGCATATATTTCAGAAAAAAGCATGTTATGTTTATATATGAAATGTATATATATTTTCAAAAAAATATGCATGTATGTGTCTTTATATATACACATAATAAATGTACACAATACACACACACATATATTATTATGTAAACAAAAGCTTTTCTTTTGGATGCGAGTAATCACAATTAATCACTGACAGCACTAAAATAAAAGAAAGGGTATTTAATCATTTGATTTATACCCACTGATCTGGTTATTTATTACAATGCACTGTTACATTTATCTACATCTTCTATTATTATTTAATACATGAGGAATGTCACATGAGTGAACATTAGGTTCACAATTAATTATCACAAAAATGAACACCCAGCCCTTTTACAGCTTTTAGAATAGATTTTAAAACTCAATTTGGCACTGTGGGAGCCATATTAGATAACTGTAAATAATCCATGGAAGGAAAAGAGAAATTGATTTGATGAATTTTTTATATTAGTCTTTTGAGCACAGTAGACTGATGGACACAGCAGACAGGGCTCATAGCTCACCGGGTCTGTGGAAGTGCTGTGGTGAGCGTGACAGGGTGGGAGTGTAATTGTGGCGGCTGTAAATGGGCGAGCCGATGGAGCCTTGACTTGTCGACCGATGGAGGATTCGCTCTCTCATCTCGTAGTAACCCTGGTAAAAACAGGAAATATGCATCGTTAGAAAAATCATCTGAAAATCTAAATGTCATTCACCTACAATATAGCATCTTTAAATAATTTCTTAAATATTTGGAATCAAAAGTAAACTGCATTTTTCAAATAAAACAGATAACAATACATAAAAAATAAATAATAAATAATTAAAACTCTTAATCTGACTCACCTCAGCTGTTGGTGTGGGTGACCTGGTCTGAAACAAGAAAAAAAAAATTAATACATTTACAAAAAACATTTAATTTGTATTTTTTTTTTTTTGGGACATTTTTATTTATTTAAGCATTGCTTTATGAATACATTTTTGTGTTTTGGCCTATTTAATAATTTAATTAAATGCACTACTATCATATTAAAATCAGTGCTACATAATATTTTTTGTGGAAATCGTGATACTTTCTTTCAGAATTCTTTGATGAATAGAAAGTTCAAAAGAACAACATCTCTTTGAAATAAAAAAATAGAATAGAAATTTTTAAAAATAGATTTTTTTTTTTACAAACGTAATATACTGTTACCTGCAAATGTATTAATTTTATTACTAAAAAAGCATGTTGTCAAAAAACACTGCCTCAAAAATGCTTAACAATTTATCAAATGTGAGGCGAGACCCTTTAGCAAGGCACTGCTCCCCCAACAGCTTCCCGTGTGCCGCAGCAATGGCTGCCCACTGCTCCGGTTGTGTTCAAGGTGTGTGTGTGGTTGTTCACTTCTCACTGCTGTGTGTGTACTCAAGGATGGGTTAATCGCAGAGCACAAATTCCTAGTACGGGAAACCATACCTGGCTACAGGTCATGTCCTTTCCTTTCCTACTTATTAAAAACCACTGCATCACAAAATGAAACACACAAGCATTACTGTTTTACTTTTACAATAATCTAATAAAAGTCATCTTTGAAAATGATAGATCTTATAAAAAAGATAAGAAAAACATCTGGATGCCCTGCAGATCATTTTTGTGACAGTGACTTTAAAAGGGCACTCTCGAGTATCCATCTGAATCAGAAAATCTGAAATAGGATACAACACAATCTCCTGGACTACCTTAAGACTGATGAGAAATGTATATGAGATATATGAGAAAGAACAGCCTATCAGCAGACAGGTAAAAGGTCATGTGACTGACTTACTCTGTCTTCTGGCATAGGCGAACACTCTCTCCTGGAGCTCTGCAGCTGTCAATAGAAAGGTGTAGTCAGGTGTAAGTGTATTCATATATATATACTGTATATATCACTTTTATACAAGCAGATAAATGTAGCAGTCTGTGTTCAATACCATACTGAACTCAAGAGCTCTGTTTCAAACCCTAGCATATGGTTTATGCAACCTCTAAAGCAGCATCCTATATCACATCATATAGTAATTTCATCTGATGAATTAAAATTAAGTACATATTTGCAATGCTGCTTTGCAATTTATTATTTTTTTTCCCTTTTGCTATTTTTGCCTAGAATATGACCTACTTTTGCAACCTACCAAACCAGTCATCACATATATAATGCGGTCTAGATAGAAAAGTCATTAGGGCTTGGAACAGAGCTTCAGTTAAACTTATTTTTACCTCTCCCACACTCTCTCTCTCCTCTGACTCATCCAGTGAGGTGGTGTAAAGTGGCTCATAGTTGATTAGATCTGGACGCTCAATGTCATAAATGGCTTTGACTTTGGGAATGGCTGCTAAATCCCTGTAATCAAGGATCTCATTGTCTACTTTTGCCTAGGGAACACACACACACAGGGAGTCACACACACATCTGCATTTCTACACGACAGCAGTGAAAATATAAAAATATAAAAGTTTTATAAAGAGCCTCTTTCAGGCAGTGTTTTACCACAGTTATTGTTTAATTAAGTTAACATTTATATTTTAACACTGCTATCAGGATTCATAGTGACAGGAAAGAGAGATATCTATAAGACAGAGGATTTCTATGCGTTTTACCAAGCAGAAATCTACAGGAGGTCTCGGAATTTATAACACTGTAAAATTCAATAAAATGTATGATAGTTATGCAAGTTTTAAAAGCACTTGCATGTCTACAAGTTTGAGTTTTTTAAAGGTTTTGGTAACACTTTATTTTAAGGTGTCCTTGTTGTACGTTACATGCACTTACTATTACAATAACAATTAATTACGCATAATTACATGCAAATAAGTCAAACTCTAATTCCAACCCTAACCGTAGAGTAGGTAAAGTCTTTATATGTATAATTACACTGAAACAAAGATACGTTAAAATAAATGTCTGGTGATAAATGTCACAGAGTGCTTTTTTCGAATTAAAAATCCAGGAAAAATTGTGAAATATTACTACAATTTAAAATTCTAATTTTTTGTGTAAATATATTGCGATGGACTCACATATATGGTGTGACCCGGTGAGCTAGGTATGCTTGAACCAGGTCTGGAACATATACTCTCGGATGATGAGCGTGTCGGCTGTGGAACAAGCACAGGTTTAGAACCAACAACCTATGCACAACATAAGCAATAAATAAAAACATTTGCATTTTCCTCTAAACAACAGGATGTTCACCGCTCATGTGATTATTATAACATGATAAATCTTGCATTAGCCTTTACCAGAAGAGCTGCATTATGAGCCTAATGTGGTCTACATTTTATACGTCAACACATTTTCTGACTGCTTACACATGGCTCTAAAGAGATACATTATTGTATGTTAAAATATTCATGCTGCAAAAATTCAGTAAGCTGATTAAGGCTAAGACTCATCATAAACAGCAAAGGCTGCACAACAAATCTAAAATAAGTGTGACAAAAATATATTACGAATACATAATTCCTTATTACCATCAAAATATACATACGATAATACATATATATATATAACATACTCAAAATTAAATGTAAGAAAATTTCAACCTGTAAACGATATATTGTGAAGGATAGGACTAAATGATGACAGCATCCTTGCAGCAAACCTAAAAAAAGTTATCACTCATTTGCCTTCCACTCAATGAATGAGACTTGATGGTCATTTTTGTGTTTTGTGTAATTTTAATGTTTTCGATGGCAGGAAATGCTTGAGGATCAAAATGCAAGTGCATCTGATATTACTCAGCATACTGAAATGTTGGAATGCACCATGCATGATTACAGCAGCTTAGCTTGATTTGGACGCCTGTTTGGCACAATAAACAGAGGAACTGGGCTGAACTATCTGTTCTGTAGCACTAGCGTCTGTGAGATGGAATAAACCAGATGTTAATGAGGGGTTATGGCCAAAACTGAGAGCAGGCGGTCGAAGCACTGCAAGTGAGGAGCACTGCAGCCCGCTGCCTCCAGGGGGCAGCACATGGTCATATGATGCCATGGCACAGCTAACAGCGAGTACAGTACCTGCCTTTCTGTTTTGCTGAGGAGAGCTAGAGACGCAGGTAATAGCTGTGGAGGAAGACACAGGGGTTTGGTTGGACATCACACAAGACTGTGAACCACCTAGTCTTATAGACCAGATATATTCTGGGATGATTGTTTGAGCGACAAGTCTACTAAAAACAGCCACAAGGAGACTCGTTTGTAAAGATGTTATGGGTTTACTTTCAGAAAAGTGTTAGCTGAGAAGAACATACAGACGCAGGACACACATGTAAACATAAAACTACGTGGAAAGGACCGTACCCGCTGTCTCTCCTCGCCTCTGGGTGAATGTTTACAGCTTGGATGCCAAACTGTTGATCCTGCATAAATGAAAAAAAAAAAAAAAAAAGATGGTTAAAATAATGTAGTCATTTCAGTTGGGTCACTTTTTGACTAAACAAAAGCAGAACTGCAATTTTCAGGGGTGACCTATTTGTGGAGCTTCTTCAGTCATTCTGCTAAAATGTAATTAAATATAACTTTATATTATGAAATCTATTGTTTTATTCATCAAGAATACATTAAATTGATCAAAAAGGCTAGGAAAGATTTATAATTTGTATTATTACACTATTTCATTCCATTTCTATTTCAAATGCCCTTGCAATTCTCTCATGAATAACGCACACTCATGTTGTTCCAAACCCATAGGACCTTCGTTTATCTTCTGAACACAAAAGTTGTGTTAGGAGGGTCAGCTCTCTGATGTGAGAGTGAACTATCTGACCCTCCATAGACAGTACAACAACTGAAATGATCCCAGATCCAGAAACGTAGTAAAAACATTAGTAAAACAGTCCATGTGACATCAGTGGATCAACAAAAATAACAATTTACTCAACCATTCTCCCCTGACTTACATCTTCCACCATTATAGAGAGTATCACAATGCAACGCATACGTAAGCTTTACATATTGGAAGTAATCCGTAAAGTATTCTCCTAGCATCGCAAAACTGAAGTTGAGCAACTGATGTCATATGGACTGATTTACCAATGTTTTTACTACATTTCTGGATTTGGGATCATTTCAGCTGTGTGGCTGTCTATGGAGATGGCTCTCTGATATAATCACAAATATCTTAATTTGTGTTCTGAAGATGAACAATGGGTTTTGGGTTTGGAACGACACGAGGGTGAGTAATTCATGACAGAATTTTCATAATTGTCATACTCAAAACTGAAGTTGAAAAACACACTACAGGCTGATCCAACTTGATGTAATGTCTTTAAAACAAGTCAAAATGAGGCTCAGTAGTGTGTGTGGCCTCCACGTGCCTGTATGACCTCCCTATAATGCCTGGGCATGCTCCTGATGAGCTGGTGGATGGTCCCCTGAGGGATCTCCTCCCAGACCTGGACTAAAGCATCCGCCAACTCCTGGACAGTCTGTGGTACAACGTGGTGTTGGTGGATGGAGTGAGACATGATGTCCCAGATGTGCTCAGTTGGATTCAGGTCTGGGGAACAGGCGGGCCAGTCCATAGCATCAATGCTTTCATCTTGCAGGAACTGCCGACACACTCCAGCCACATTGAGGTCTAACACTGTCTTGCATTAGGAGGAACCCAAGGCCAATCGCATCGCCTTATGTTCTCATAAGGGGTCTGAGAATCTCATCTTAATACCTAATGGCAGTCAGGCTACCTCTAGCAAGGATGCTGGAGGATGTTGCTGGCAGCATAACATTCTCCACAGTGTCTCCAGACTCGTTCACATTTGTCACATGTGCTCAGTGTGAACCTGCTTTCATCTGTGAAGAGCACAGGGCACCAGTGGCAAATTTGCCAATCTTGATGCTCTCTGGCAAATGTCAATAGTCCTGCACAATGTTGGGATGTGAACACAACTCATACCACCCTCATGGAGTCGTTTGAACAGACACATGCACTTTTTTGCAGGGCTCTGGCAGTGCTCCTCCTGTTCCTCCTAAATGAATTAAATATTCTTATTTGTTCTTAAATATTCTCTCTTTGTTCTTTACATAGTGTGCTGAACACAAAATCACATTGAGGTCTAACACTGTCTTGCATTAGGAGGAACCCAAGGCCAATCACATCGCCTTATGTTCTCATAAGGGGTCTGAGGATCTCATCTTAATACCTAATGGCAGTCAGGCTACCTCTGGCGAGGATGCTGGAGGATGTTGCAGGCAGCATAACATTCTCCACAGCGTCTCCAGACTCGGTCACATTTGTCACATGTGCTCAGTGTGAACCTGCTTTCATCTGTGAAGTTCACTTAAGTTCATGAATAAAACTTGCAAAGTTTAAATCTGAAAGTGCACCATGTATAATGTAGTCCCAAGCCGTTTCATACTGATGCATGAAAATGCAATTTCCTTCTTTGCCACTAGATTCCGCTTTTGGAGTGTTAAAAGCTCACAAAGACTGCTTTAAATGAAGTGGGTTTGAATCATTGAAAAATAAATGATTAAACTAATGGTTTGGAAGCCATTGAACAAATAAGGTAAAAATGAATGCGTATTATAGGACAACAAATGTGCTTTTTGCCCTTGCATGCATGACAACCTGTTGTTTGGGACTCTCAAAACCTAAAAACCTTTCATAAGCCATAATAGGGGCACATTAAAGGTATAGTGCATCACTTTCTGCCAACATGCTATAGATAGCATACATGAGTCAATACAACATAATATAAATAAAATAAAAAAGACCCAGGGAATCTAGACAACAAAACTCCCACTTTAACCCAAAAAGGCTCAGTCAACTGTAGCAAACTCGGACCAGTCTAATCCAGTCAAACACACTTTCTACAATTAATGAATGACTTCATTATAGTGCTGGTCACAATAGTTGGCCTGGTGTGTTAAACGATTAAGAAAGGTTTTTATATTCTGGCAAAGTTCAAGCATGCTGCAGAATTAAAATGATATTATATGTTGTGTCTGTAAAGGGTGAGACTCACCTTGCAGGTACATCTCCTCTCCTTCGGTAAACATCTTGTTACACCTGCTACAGCGAGCACAGCTGGGGTGGTAGTGCTTGTCCCCAGCCTGTGGAGAAATACACTCAAAGTTAAACTGTATAACAGCTATCACAGATAACTCAAACAGACTGTTATAGAAAAGCTGATGTTTTGCATGTATATCACGTAAGACGACACATTTTATTCAAATGACCAGAACTAACAAGCTTATCAAATGTAATACAGAGATGTTCTGTGCTCTCAGACTCTCTTTAAAAAGCTGTAAATAAAAAGATTACAGGAGCACATTTTACAAAACGTCAAATTAGATTTTCTACATTTAATTCAATGCTTAATTAATTTAACAATTTAATTATTAATGCAAAATGTTTCATTCACTTGCTGCTAATTATTTGTGAAATTTACTAGTCATTTTTAACAGCGTTGTTTACAATTTAAAAGTATTCATCTTGTTTACTTTACATTTATTAACAACAACCAGTCTTAAAAGAGACTTACAGGTCCTGTGCAGTGTATCGCGTGACCTCAAACTACTCAAAGTAATTCATACAGGGGCCAGACAGGAGCTGCGATGCACAAACGCATTGCATTATAGTCACAAGTGTGATGAGAAAGAGCAACTGTCTCTCTCTCTCAGCCAATCAGATTCAATTAGCTGGATGAAACTTCCTGTTGCAATACGATGGGGTCTGCTGTGAGCCTGTTGCGAAATCTAGACAGTTATCTGTGAGGGATCAGAAGTGTGTAACGTACAGTCAGTGTGTTGATTGTTGTGGGGCATACAGGAGTATGGCTTGTGCTGTCAAGTGATAAACATACTGTTCATCTAAGAACAGTGATTCGTAAATTGTGGGTTAGGATTCCAAAATGGGTCACATGTCTGTTCTAAAAAATATTGAAAAGAAAAATAAAGAAATATGACCTGGACTACATGATACACAGATAAACGTGTATATTTAAGGCAGGGAATTAACTGAATATGATATAAACAAAACATTTCATTATTGCGTGGTTGTCACTTGATGGCTCATTCGATGCATGCAATTTTCTTTCCTGTGTTGACATATTTCCTATTCAAACAGGAAGTTAGACAAATTCAGAGTGTCTAAATGATAGGCTATCAAATTAATTGCTTGATATTTTAGGCTACTTTTTGCTTAATGGTAATGCATTAGATTGGGTACAGGACGGGGTCAGAAATGAACTCGTGTTAATAGACGTACATTTTGGTGAATTGCATTCATTTAATGTGCGTGACTGGTTATAACGCTCAACATGCATATGCAAAAATGCATAAAAAGATATCTGATGCAACATAAGCAGACCTAAATTGAATGCAATCGACACTAAACTTTATTTTCATACTTGATTTTATTTGCGACGGCTGAAAGCTGACGGCTAGGTTTGGTTTCATTGTGAAGGAGCTTTTTTTTTTTTTTTTTTACACATTTGTGGGCCATTTTTTCCTCAAGCCTCAGTTAATACCCTTATAATGAAATTGCACCAACATTTTAGTACCAATTAAAAAAAATAAAAAATAAATAAATACAATTTGTGCATAACGTTCACTAAAAAAAGGTGTATAAAATATTTTAATTCATAAATAGCAAAGAAATGGCAAATAACACATTAAACTAAAAACATTGCATTTTGAAGATAGACCTACTAGTGTTTGCTTGTTTTTTTTGTTTTTTTACTCCAGTAATGGTTCATTTACTTCAAAAACTTTTTTACACCAGAGATGACCTTGCTATTTTAGTATAAAATAATATAATATCATATTATAATATTTAGCATTATTTAATTATTTTTATTTTTATATTTGCAAAGTGCATGTCCAGATTTAGTAATAGAAATTAAGTACTTTTTTAGTACTTTTAGTACTTTTTCATTTAAAATGTATATTTTATTTCAACTATATATTTTGTTAAATAGTTTTAGTTTCAATAACAACACTGCTCAAATTTCCAAGCAAAAACTAAAAGACACAAAAAAGGTGTCAGTCTGTCATCAATTCAGAACTCTCTCTCTGTGTGTGTTTGTTTGATTGTGTACCTCCAGGACTTTCCCGGTGATGAACTGCTGACATGCTTCACACTGCACTCCAAACAAGACTTGATAATCACGCTCACAGTAGGGGGCGCCGTCTCTGTGCACACACGAGACAAAAATTAAAAATACACACCGTCGTCCATCATTTTGGATGCAAGGCATGGATTTTTTGTATAAATGTGTCTTACTTGCTGATGTATTCTCCAGTCAATACTTTGGCACAGGCCTTACATTTAAAACAGCCCAAATGCCACTGACTCTCTAGAGCCAGCAGAGCCTGACCGTTCTTAATATCTCTGCCACAGCCAGCACAACCTGAAACACACACATGAGAAGAACTCCTCTGACATTAACTCGATTCATGCCTTTCCCTTTAAAAAAATAAAAAATAATAATAATAATTCTTATAGTATAGTGTAATAATAATAATTTTACGCAATCAACTTTTTTTTTTTTAAGACATCCAAAACATTTTTTAGACTTTTTAGATAACTATGTCATGAATCAGCATTTTGGGAATACAACTTTTGTATCTAGAAAGTGTCTATCACATCAAAACACCATTGACTCACCATCAGCAACATTGCTGTATTAACTCCATTAGAGATATCTGCCTGCTGTTTATTATTCACATTTTATTTCATACATTGTAGATGAAAGAAGATCATTGGCTTTAGTATTCAAGCTTAAAGTCTTAAGTGGAAATTAATATTAATTATTTATTATAGTAAGTGGATGTTGGCCAAAAAGCCCCCAAATGCATGTAAAAAAGGAACAAAGGGAGATGGAGGGTCTGAATAATTTACAGCACGCATATATCCATGCCAGAGGATCTCTAAGTGGCTTTACAGTATTTTATACAATCACGTTCTTACCCGTTAGGTTATGGTGTGGATGTGGCATTTATAAAAAAAGCCTTTTACACTGTGATATATATTTTTTTTATTTAAATGTTTTTCATGTTCTTTATATTTTTGGTTGGAAATGTTTTTAATTGTCATGAATAAAACTAGTTATGGAGGTTTAGATGTGTGGCTCCTGCACTCACTGCTGGGTCCAACAATGTCTTTGGTGGGTCCTGGAGACATGGGCTCTGCACAGTACTGACACAGACAGTCCTTGCCATTGAATGTCACTCGGTCTCCAGCGGGAAATGGTTTCCTGTAGGTCATAAAATATACGATCCCTATTAAAACTCCTCCCAGTGTTGGATTTTCCATAAACCACTATGGCAACGACTGTATAATGTCCTGTGTGTGTGTGTGTGTGTCCATAGGCTCTTACTTGCAGATTGTGCACACAAAGCATGTTGGGTGGTAGGTCTTGCCGAGCGCAGTCACCACCTCTCCTTCCACAAACTCTCCACAGATGTTACAGCGGGTGCCGTGGATGCGCTGGTAGTCCAGAGTGCACAGATAGTCTCCATTCTTCATGAAGAATCCTCCCTGAGCCAGATCGCATCCACATACTAAAGCAAAACACAAACAAATGCATGCTTTTTATCAATTATCATCAACATATTACAAGAGTGTAGAATGCTAGGGACATGTTCCTATACCAATATACAGCGACTAGCCAAACATGTGCACC
Source organism: Enteromius afrohamiltoni (assembly GCA_034779775.1). NCBI lineage: Eukaryota > Metazoa > Chordata > Actinopteri > Cypriniformes > Cyprinidae > Enteromius > Enteromius afrohamiltoni. The sequence goes on from JAUYWG010000047.1 coordinate 19,937,571, forward strand.
CCTAAGTGGTTTTCTATTATCTATCATAGCCTACCTTTGACTATGGCATTTAAATAGCTTGAAATCTAGCGCACATAAAAACAAGACCATTCTCGCCAGGAAGTATTTCTGCACTGCAAGAGCATTCAACACTATGCACCTGCAAAAATGCGCAAATATAACAAAAGAAACAAAGCAGAACATTATTGTGATTGCTGGGTGTCTGGCATGCTACAAATAATGAATATATATAATACAGTGATCTGATCAGTAAAGAGCTTGAGCAACACATTACTGTAAGATACCATTAGTGTTTCGCTATAACACTGAAAGCTGAGACTTTGTTATAAAAAATACTAAAGGGACTAATGTTACTGCTATTGGGAGGCACACTACAACGAATCCAATGGAAGACAAAAAAAAAAATATTTCCAAGCATATTGTCCCGCGAATTTTACACATGATATCATCTCTGCTAATAAGCCCACATAAATGTCTTTGTAGTTTATTAAAACGGGTTAAACAAGAGAGCTACTGCGCCCCCCCGAAGGAATGCGGACTGAGTGTGTGAGCTGATGCCAAGATCAAAAGTTCAGCACTTTAATAAATATCATATTCTTGATTTTAAGCGGTTTCCGCAAGTTCTTAGGTCTCATCCCAGTAACATAGGCATATTTGAATATTGTTGCGCTTGATATACAAGTGCACTATACTAAATATTATATTTCAACTTTAATCTCGTAGTTTTGACTTTCATTCTCGTAATATTACAACTTTAACTTTATAGTTTTAGATTTTTTTTTTTTGGGTGGCACTACAACTCCGTCGTAAAATGCAACTGCTGTTCAGCCAAAATCATGGTTTCTATAAATTAAAAGCACCCTTTGAAACTGGTTCAGTTTAAAGTACATAAATATATAGATACATCTTAAAGTGACACCTACTGTATCCCTCTCTGTGTTTATTTCTTTATATATTTTAGCTATATAGAGTCCAGTCCTAACTAATTTTTCAAAAATATTTTGTAGAAAAAAAAAAAAAAAATCATAAAGGCATGGAACAACAGTTTTAAACTATTTAGGGATGGACCTTGATTTTGCAAAGGACATAATGGGCTTTGTATCGTGCATTTCTGTTCTTGTAACAGGATAATGCAGCATATTGGCGCACTAGAATTAGCAACTGTAAAAATAAACCTTAGCGGAGGACAATGGCCAAACCATGATCTTGAGAAAACATAATAGTCTGAAAACCTTGAAATGTCTAATCTGAAGCAACATATTCAGAGCTCATTGTGTTTCATTTTAAGCTCTTGATAAGTCCTTTAGACACTTTCTGTTTGGAGTCTGGTTTTCCTAAACACTAAAACAATACTGACAGGTAACCATCTTTCATTGCTTTCCGCTCCTCATTGTGGGGCCCTATGTGGAGACTCGAGGCCGTGGCTAATGCAGCGTGTGAGATTTACAGAGAGAACGAGCAAGCTTAAATATTATAGAAGTGTACAATGTGTACGTAGTATGCAGGAGAGCTCTGCGGTGCTGTTATGTAACTGACTCCAGTGTTTCTAATAGCCTTCTACACCATCCACTTTGATAAAATGAGTTTATGCACTGTGAAACTTCCGAAGGGGCCGTATGAGGACAACTGAACCCCAAGGTAGTTTTAAAGATCATGTGAGAGAAATATGAATTGTAAACATGCACATTAAATGTATTATTTTAATACTATATTTTATAACATAAACTTTCATTTTCTACGGAAAGGATAATTAATCCTAGCATCCCTAAACTAACCTGAACCAAAAAAATGCCCCACAACAATATCAGTCTAGTTGGGAATAAACAATTTGAAAGCATGTCCTTTGAAAATGTGGCAATCATCACGGAATCATTTGATCTGATGAATAAATGAATAAGTTATGGATTAAGTACCAACGTCCTCGGACACATTTACTACAAGCTGACTTTCATCTGTGGATGACCTAGACACAAAAGAATTCATTATCTCCAAGATTCAGATTTTAAGCTTCTGAGCTGATAGTTTTTATTTTTAACTTTAAAAATACATGCATTTTTAGAATGCATTTAAAAAAAAAAAAAAAAAAAAAAAAAAAAAAAAAAAAAGGAAGAGTGATTACATTTAAATACGTAGTCACTAATAAATCAGAACGACCAAAGAGCTGATAAAAATAATCACAATAATATTTTAATTTAATAATAATATATATATATTTTTTAATTATTATTTATGTATTTTTTTTTTTTAAACATGCAGCTTTTCCCTTCACACAATGTTGTTTGATGGCCTGGAGTCATATGGATTACTTATGGATTATTGTTTTTTATAATAATAAAAAATATCATACGTTTTCATCAGCAGATTGAACTCTTTTTCACGGCACCCATTCACACAGGGGATCCACTGGCAAGAAAGCAACCTATTGTTAAATTTCCCAAATCGGTTTTATTTATTAAATAACAACAACAACAATAATTGAAATAAATAAAAAATAAAAAATCAGTAAATCAACATCTTGAATGGCCTAAAGGCAAGTCAATTTAAAGCAAATCTTAATTTTTGGTAAACCATTTCTTTAATACATATAGGGTTTTTTGTAGATAATTCGTCACGCTATGGAAGTAAGGTTTTGTGCCTACAAATGAAAAAAAGAATGATCAGCCATTTTTAAGCTGCTCTGAAGTGGAGCTTAAAATTAAAAATACAACAAGCTCTAAATATGCGTCATATTAGACATTTCAAGGTTTTCTGCCCATTATGTTTTCTCAAGATCATGGTTTGCCCATTGTCCACTTAGGTTTATTTTTACAGCTGCTATTTCATTCTGACGGCACCCATTCACTGCAGAGAATCCACTAGTGAGCAAGCGATATAATGCTACATTTCTCAAATCCGTTCGGATTATTAAAAAGTCAATTTTAAGTTCATTTTCAAGTAAACTATTCCTTTAATACACATGGTCTTGTTGTACACAATTCACCATATTTGAAAGTAAAGCAGGCTGTGTGCCTACAAATGAAGAAAAAGTGATCAGATGATTGGATAAGATGATTATTATTACACAGACTTACAGCAGGGATGGCATAATCCCTGACGGTGTTGGACACAAAGTAGATGATTACCTCTTACACCGATTATCCGCTCAGATTACTACAGGTCATGTTCAAATTCAACTCCACTCTCCTGATCCAGAACTTTAATATCACTTTCTCATTATCACCTTGCATTATAATTCAAGCACTGTTAAATCCCTAGTTCAAAAATAGGCTGCTGAGTCACTCTTATATCTTTTCCTCAGTCAATGTCATTGCGATTTATTTAGAGGCCACTGAGGTCAGAGAATGACATGAACTCGGCCCTGTGTGAGGAAAAATGGGTGAGATTTTATGCATTCAGCATACTTTATTATTTGAGATCTTTCTATTTAGCTGAAGCAACAAAACCAACAAACGACAACGAACCATGCTGCTTTTTTATGCTAAATAAAGAGTAACATATTCATGCATGGCCATTTTTAAGTAAAGCAATTATTTAAATGACACGCATTAAAAAAAAAAAAAAGTGTTCTCCAAAAATCACAAACATTGTCATGTGCTTCCATGTGATCAGTTTTCAAAATAAAATAGAGAGTCGTGGTTTTTGACGGTTTTTTAACATTGCATTGCACTTTTGCACTTTCCATTAATTAAGCCTCAAAAATGGTCATGTGTCACATATCAGATGTGACTGTGTCAGTCAGCTTCGCTTGTACTCACACGCAGAGCAGATCTTACATCATAACGATGCTTTCTCTAATTGAAGTGGGACAGCGGGACAGAGGGAAAGTCTCTGGGTTAATTGGATCACAGCTCAGACATGACAGGCTGTACTTCGCAATGTAGGACTGTATTATACCCAGGTCCATATGTGACTCAAGTGTTGCTGACAAAATAGTCAGCATAATCTTGAGCATGTTGTTCAATACACATGTATTTGGTGGGGTTACTGTAACGACCCTGAAGTGACGTGGTAAATCCGACACCATGTCAGTAAGTTCAGCACAAAGCATTGAAGCAAGAGTGCTTCATGTACATAATGTGTATACCGCAAAATCTAGTATTCTATATCATTTTAAACTTTAAATAGGATTAACATTTTTACATTTAATATATACTATATTTTCAAGTTCATGTAATGTAGTGCCATTTAAAGTGTGACTCGCTGTTGTTGGTAAACTCACCGGTCCATATAAACGGAATGCTATACGAATGCTGACTACAAATACAAGTGGGTCAGGTATATTTATAAGATTCTGAGAAACACATGCTAAATAGGTCAAGCTGGAGCTCATCTAAAACAGTTACACGGTGATCCTGAATTCTGGCAGGAGAGATGAGTCATGGGAGACACACTCAAGAGGTGTTAGACAGCCTTCAGAAGCATTTATAGGAAAAACTCAGCAGAACAGGGAGAATTTTACTTTGAATATGTAACCAAATGCACCAAACCTGCCAATATCTGTCTACTCAACATTTTCAGTAGGATCAAAAGAAAATGTATTTCTCATGCATTTCTTTCGATTTTGTGCATGGTAAAATATGACCCAGACATGTTATTATTGTTGTGCAAGATTGCTCCTTTAATAAAGATTAATAGATTCTGTCTATAGCGTAATTCTAATGTGCAGTTCTTCCTTATTCAGTATTTGGCTTGACAGCACTCTATGTAACAGGGACTGATGGTTTGCGTATGTTCATAAGACATTCATTCACTCACCTTTGCATGTGAAGCACTTGATGTGGAAGTGTTTGGCCTGAACTCGTAACACCTCTCCCTTGCACACCTCCCCACATTTAGCACAGCGTATCAAAGGCTTCTCCTTCTGGTGGTGAGCTTCCTGCGCATGAGCCACTGTACAGAAAGAACACAAGCTTCGTCATCGTCTTCAGCAACAGCACAAGTATGTGTGGAATTTGAGATGCTTGTGCATAGCTCAAGAGGGTGAGTAATTAATGACAGAACTAAAGTTTTGGGGGGAACTAACTACGGTGGCCGAGAGAGCTGCAAACTTAAGAAAACACATGCAAACTGCAAATTCTCACAAAGCAACCAAACACAGAAATGCGCTGCAAACACACGCGTTGTGTCCGTGCTATTTGCAGCGCGTTTCTGTGTCAAGTTGTCTTGAGGAGCAAATCAGCATATTAGAATGTTTTCTGAAAGCTCATGTGACACTCAAGAAAGGATTAAAATGCATCACAGGAATGTCACAGGAAATAGAAATCAGTTATTTGAAATTGTAATCATACTTCTGTATTCTTGATCAAATAAATGCCTCGGGGAACAAGATAAGCATTTCCAAAACACCACCAAAAACTTCTGGATAGTCATGAATGTCTAAACAAAACTAGTATCTCTGCATCTCTGTATAAATGCATGTCTCTTCCTCAAATAAAATCCACACACCAGGTCCTGTATCAATACATAACCCTTTTAAAAATACCACCATCACCTCAGATGTCCACAAAACCTGATTATCAATTCTAGGATTGTACTGCACAATTCCTCAAGAGTCCAGCACAGACTGAAACACACAGAGCTTTTACTATTATTGATCTGCATTTGTTTTCCATTTATTTTGCATTAGTTTGAGCATCACTTTACGCAAAACATTCTTTGGCATTGATGGTTTCATAAAAAACCTTTAAGATCCATGGAATCTCTCTCAGCTGTGTCTACACTAATCCAGGAGGAGAGACTGATTCTGTCCCGGAGTGTCGAGCATCAAACGCACGGTCCCTGCGCTGGCAAATCACCATCACAGACGAGGGCTGTGCGTGTGTGCTGGATTGTATGAATCTCGTGGGACGTTCATTTCGCAGACGCTGCCTTTTTTCATACATATTTATGAGGTGACTCTCTTTCCCTGCCCCCTTTCCACACCCTCTCCACCCTGCCGTCCCAGGCCAAACAAAGCAGAGGAAAGTGGGATCAGAGCCGTATCTCTCTCTGCCAGAGCTAAAGCACTATTGTCCTCCAAACATTTTCAGTATTTATGAAAATATCAACGAAATTGCATTTAAAAACATGAAAATAGGAAGCAAGTACAGTGAGATAAAATTTAAATGAACCAGTCTCAAATGTTTCCCTTCTTTATATTCTAAAATTGAGATTTAAGTGGTGCTCGCTGATGCAAAGTTCCCTGGCATGAAGTTTTTGGTTTTGACGCTGCTAGGGTATTACATTAATATGACAGTGTAGAAGTGAAAGGAAGCATAAATATATTATATATATAATATCTAATTTAACAATTATAACAGGTTACAAGCCATATAAAGGACTCGCTATGCAAAAACGACACTGATGGGTCCCACATGTTTAGTAGTAATACTATTGCAATAGAGATGGCAGCTACTGTACTTCCAGCACTTCATCCAAACTCTGAGTGAAGCTTTATAGAACACTTCCTCCACACAAGCAGGCATTTATGCTGATTAAGCTCTGAAGCGGCACAAGATTAAGTGGGCTGGTCAGAAGAGTTAACCTCCAGCTCTGAGAGCACAGCATTACTGATATTACATCAGCATCACAGACACTACAGCCGACTGACTCGTTCTACTGACTACAGACAGCTTCACCAGGATAAAACAAGATTAGTGTGATAAGATATGCAATTTATTTCAATAGAGTATGGCACTAGCATGTTGCTAAGCTAAAAATGCAATACTAACTAGAGAAATACACAAACATGAAGTATATTTTTAACAATAGACTATCTATATCATTTTAATTCCTGAGTTTAGTACAGTTTTTATAAGACTAGCTTCCCATGAAAGGTACATGCAATTCCATTTTAAAATACCATGGCATTAACATTAAATTTACCATGTTTTGGGGCCTTAAATTCCAAAAAAGGCTCACAGAGGCTATTTATTTATTTTCCCTTATTTATAATATAATATAAATTTTAAATCTAATTAAACTTAAATTTAAAAGCATCTTTACTTTAATTTGCTGATTAGATGATTATCAATGTTGAAAGATTAACATCTGTTGGAAATACAAATATTTTACATTTTACATTATAAATGTCTTTAAATTATAAAGATAAATTATTAAAAATAAATAAATAAATAAATAAATAATAATAATAGAAATAACAAAATAAAAAGAAAATAATGATAAAACACAAATAAAAAAAATACAAATAACGATTTTATTATAAATAACATTTTAATATACTGTACTATAATAGACAATAATGTGCTTGCTTGACAAGGAATTATGTTTTTTTAGAAAAAAGTATAAATCCTTAAGAATAAGCACTTGGTATGTTTTGTACTCATATTTTTATGCGAGCAACCCAATACTGTAGTATCATATTATTACATAATATCACATTACCATTGATTTTAAAATGTTCAAATGAAAGAGTTACATATATTCTCAAATAAATCAATAACAAGTCTACAATTATATAAATCTATAAGCACATATCTTAAAATAGTTACCTTGATTATATGAGTAAAGCAGTTCAAGTGTACTTTCATGTGTACGCATACAAATATATATTTTACACTTGCAGTGTGCAGTATTAAAAAAAAAAAAATAAATTGTAATAAATGTCCCGTTTGTATTCATTAGCTACTGCTGGAAATGAACCTAAGCACTGCGTCTCTGCAGATGAACTGCAGCAGGGATGAGACGTCTTTAAAGAGACATCCTAAAAGCGAAAGAGGCCACTGCAGGCGAGACACAACAATGGCCTCTACCTTCCTGTGAGCGTTGCTATGGTGACGGCTGCAGGCTGCGCGTGTCTACCTCACGCTTCTGCGTCCCATTTAAAACTGCAACACTGCCGAAACAACAGAGACGTGCTGCAAACTCACATTTAACAATCCCACGAACGACTGACCGACAGCTCTGAGCCAATAACCTACAGACCTGACAGGTACAACCGCAGCACACAGCCCTCTTTTTCTCTTATATAACAGGAACTCTGATTCAGAAAGCACACGGTAAAACCTGGACATCAACTAACAATATCAACCGGTGTTGATATTCCGATACAGCATCACAATCACCTTAAATAAGAGGTGGGATCAATCCAGCATCCCTGCAGATGCAGAACAGCATGTGATCCTCTGCATTCATTTCTGATAAACCACTTCAAATGTATAAAAGTGGCTATTTACTCTTAAAAATGTGCATCATGACCACATTGATTGAGATATATAGATGGTCAGTAACTCTCACCAAACACACACACACACACACACTATCAATTAATTACCTTTCTTCTTGACCATGACCATCAGTGATAAGTGCAGATGAATCAATAATCATCAGCGGTGAAGTCGTATCCAGTGAGATGAGAAACGCAGCATCCAAAAACCAGAGCAAAAAAATCTAATACGGACGAATAAAAAAAGGAAAACGTGAATGACAGAAAGCTGAACGTGTCCTATAACAACAGAGGCAGGCTCCCCTGTACCCCTCTGTCTCCTCCTCCCGATGCCCCCACCCTCCCTCCCTCCGTCTGTCCCATCCCCCCTCCTGTCTCATTAATCTGAGGACTCGCCCATCTTGCTCTGCAGTCTAGAACTTAGCGGCTCTGCCAAGCAGTAGCTGCCAATTTGGCTTGATTACACTAAAAACAAGCATCAAAAAGGTCAACTGGTAAGGTGTTAATATATACATTCGTGTATATAATTGTATTAAAGGTTAGCAGCATATACAGGCAAACAATTAGAAGACTCATCTAATGATTCTTTTTATAATAATTCTTATCTTAAATAAGTATGACAAGATTTTTTGGTAGATAAAGTATTGTTAGACAGAATTAAGTTTTTCTGTAAAGTGTGATAAAAATGTATGATCGTTTTTTGTTTAGAAAAAATAAATAATTAACCAGGACATACAGTAATGTATAGAATAAAAAGAAAAACAACAATAAAGGTGTATTAAACTTTTTCCTTTCACCCACACACGTTGGTTTTTGTGATTTATGGGGAATCTCCATAGGCGTAATGGTTTTTATACTGTACAAACTGTATGTGGTATTGTCCTACTGACCCTACACCCAAACATACCCTTTACAGGAAACTGTGTGCATTTTTAGATTTTCAAAAAAACCACCCTTTTTAGTATGTTGTTTATGCCTTTTGATTTACGGAGACACTGAAAAAAAGTCCTCATAAATCACCTTCATATTGTAATACCCATTTCATACCCATGTCAGTTTGCATCCTCATAAACACATAAACAATGCACAACCACACTCTCAGAGAACACACACACCCTGCACACACAAAAGCGTGCTCTTTTATATTAATATAAAAGTATAAACTAATTTGTGTCATCATACGTCCATAAAACACACACACACACAAAAAAAAGTGCATTTCACTTTTGAAAAGTTAATATATTGTTTCAAAAACACTACACACAAGATGTACTCCGACTGATATATCAGATAAAACAGAAAATAAACCCCCACAAAACAATTAGAAACACTATAAAAAGCAAATAAAATAACGATTTAAAGCATGAAACATGTCTAAAGCATAAAAATGACAATGATTAAGTATCAAATTTAAATAAAAATACTAAAATACAAATATTCTTCACTGCAAAAATCACATGCCCAACAAATAGAAAGAATAACTAAACTGCTAAGTCAACGCTACGCTGAAACCGACCAGCCGTGCAATCTTCACCTGAAGTATCCTTACAGATCACACAGGCTTGTCTGGATCATGAGAGAAGACATGACATGATCTGGTTTTAATCCACCATGATAAAGCTGTGACGATCCTATTAGCCTCATCACAGTACAACAACTGTCTGGGTGGCACTCGGTCCCAAAGAACTAGATCAGCAGTAACAAGACATTCTACAAGTAAAATAGAAATTGTACACATTATAGTAAAAGTTTTAAAATGACTTTTTCAGTCTGCTGCTATTCATTTTGTTCAGGCCATTTTGAGCGGCGCAGAATAGACTGTATTAGTATTGATTCATGAGAAGCTATACTGAAAATACAGATGCCTGTAGATTCTGGGATTTGTTCAAATTAGCACAATTTCACAAGCACTTTTCTGATTGTGAATATCTGGTTAACATGCTGGAAAGCACCAACAAACAAAAAGATTTGGCATCACTAAGCAAATACAATCATTACTTCTATTTCAAAAGTGCTTGTTCAAGACTGCAGACACAGCTTATCTTCTAGGTTTACTGGTGCATCCCCAAAAGCAATCAGAATGAATCTGGAGATTTCAGACAGTGTTTTCTGTATACACATCAGTGAAGATCCAGTCTGTTGGATCAAAGGGACCTTGAGGATCATCAACCTGAGAAGGCTGCTTTACCTCAGAACACTTTCAGTTCCTTCGCATGCCGAGAAGCATCAATGGACGCCTTTGCGTAAGTAAAACAGTATCTCATCATAGACAGATTTAGTGCATTGCTAACACAAAAAAAAAAGTTTTGGTACACTAACAAGATGATACACAGTTCAATTTAGATATTAAAAATGTTTTACATGCATCAAAGTCAAAGCAATTTCTTCAAATGACTATTCAAAAGCACTGCAATATTAAATAATTATGACTCACTGTTATTTACATAAGAGCATTTTCATTGATTCGTCATCCCATTAACTTTTCCACTGTGAGACTCCACACTTACAGCGCGTCTCAGCTCTTCTCAGATAACCCTGTAAAAGCTCTTAGTTCTCCACTGTATTTCAGGAAGTAAACTCCTCCTGTTGGGCCAAACAGATCTATATGGTTCTGATTCTGGAAAGCAAGGCTGAGGAGAATGCAATTTGCAAATAAAATCGACAAATATGTAGTTACAGGCCTTTTGCACAGGATGAGTTCTAGCTAGATGGAGCGCAACGCAAAGAAAGAAGAGCTGTGATAGATGCTTTTCTACTACTTTTAACCTGAAAAAAAGATTTAACGGAGACCCTTTTGTTGTTTCATTATCCTCAATCTATGAGAAACACAAAAAGACAGAAAAGATCAAACATTTTTTTTTTTTTTTTCAAAGTCTTTTGCTTTTCAAGGCTGCATTTATTTAATGTAAAATACAATAAAACTGACATATTTACCGTTTTATTATTATCATGTGAAATGATGGTTTTAATATATTTTAAAACAATTTATTCCTGTGATGCAAAGCTGAATTTTCAGCATCAACATTTATGTCTTCAGTGTCTCATTACTTTTCAGAAATCGTTCTAATATGATCATTTCATTATTATTTATTATTGCGTGAACACTGATACATATCTTTACTTTTATTCAGGATTCTCTGATGAATTAAAAATCTAAAGAACTGCATTCGTTATAAACAGAAGTCTTCTGCACCATTATAAATGTCATTACTGTCACTTTTGATCAATTCAGTGCATCTTTCCTGAATAACAGTATACTCCTTTTTTTAAACAATACAAATAAATAAATAAATCTTATGGACCCCCAAATTTTGAATAGTAGAATAAGTAAAAATGTTTTCCTTAAGAAAAAAAAAAAAATCAAGGCCACTGATCAGTATGTGTAAATCTTTACCAAAACAACAGCAAATCCCAATAAATCCAAAGATTGTGGAAATCTGACATGCTGGATTTGACTGATAGTTCTCTTGTAATTATAAAGCCTTTTCGGTGGCCTCAAGCATGCTTGAAGTTTACAGTTACATAAAACTTAAACTCATTTTCAACGTCAGTAACCATCATTTTTGACATCCGTGAATGATTAATACATTGCATAATGCTCTTTCCTCTTCATACACACCCACAAAAGTTGTGTGTGTCAAGATGTTTCCGGGCACTATATAGTAACTACCACTTGATTAGCAAAATTAATTACTTCCATCCCATTAACGACATGCAATCCCTTTTTAGCAATCGATACATTAACTTTCATAGTCTTCTTTAGCACACTTACAACTAGTGGAAACTCACAGCACAGAGCACCAACACCACAAGTGAAGCATTTCTACTGAATGGAAACGGATTGACCAGCCGAATAAACATCTTCATGGACAGGATGATCTCATTCATGCATAAGCAAATTGTTCATTGGGCAGTTTTGAACATTTTGAAAGACACGGACATATACGATGTCTGTATGCATTGAATTGACAGTATCTAAAATGTATAACCTTTCACATTTGTACAACCTGTGGCCATGTTGTGGGTTTTTGAAATTTAACTTTCATGCAGTGTGTAACACATCTCTAAGTGAATGAAGACGCCCTGCAAGATTTTAAATTGGACAGTTAAAAGTGCATACAATTGTCTCTCAGAAGAAAGAGTCGACTTGATCACTGAAACAAACAACTTTTTTAAAACAAGTCCCAAGCAGTTTCATATTGACATAAAATTAAATATTAGCATACTGACGCTCATTTGTTGGTCTAAATGAAAATGCAAATTCATTCATTGCCACTAGGTGCTGCTTCTGGAGCGTTAAAAGCTCACAAACACTGCTTTAAATGAAACTATCACTGGAGGAGTTTGGGAGTGTTTGCGAGTCTTTGAACAAATAAATGTAAGGGTAAAAATAAATGTAAAGGTAAAAATTAATACATATTATAAAAAAAAAAAAAAAAAAAAAAAAAATTTTCATAACCCAAAATATGGGCACTTTAATTACACATACACACAAATGTGTCAAAATGACTGTTTTGGCAATTATTCTAATACAAAACTTGTAAAAGTACTTTGGCTCTGGGCAGCTCTTAAAGTGACAGGAGTCTAATATTCCTATTGTCTGTCATTCATGTTAATCAAACAACAAAAGGCTTAATCACTTCTGTAACTTTAATAAAAAATATATAGCCTTTTTAATTCACAAAATGAAGGGTATGCAGTGTTTTTATACATTACTTCATACAATGTGTGTTGCATTTCTTTTTCTGTTTACCTGTTTTTAGTGAGCTTGTGTTTATTTTATAATTATCCAGACTGGTTACAAGAATTATGAAATGAGTTCGGTCTCAAAAATGTTAATTTTTTTTATATTAAGATTTCATAAAGAACTTCTTAGACGATTTTGGTCATATCACCCAAACCACCTACATAAATATAGGTAGTTGATGTATGAACGTGAGGAAAAAAAAAAAGAAAAAAGTAACAATGAAGTTAAACTTCTCTCAAGCTATTTGTATCTCATGTAATTTGTGTGTTGTTGTTTTCTTTCTACATTTATTCTGTCGCAACATAGTACACAGGCCAAATTGTATGCGTCAACTACCCATATATATAAAAGATAAAATAATGAATGTATTAATACCAATGTATCTGTGCTAGAAATACACTTTGCATGCAAATATATGAATACTAATGAAATCATTGCAGGCAAACACACAACATAACTAGGACACACTAAGTTTCTTATCAATGTACCATTAAACTGGTCAGTTACCATTGCTCTGTTGATCATTGGACAAAGCGAATTTAAATGATATTCAGATATTTCCATAACTGTTCATACCAGGTGATAGGCTCTCAGTCAGGTAATAGTCTTCAGGGTTGATGAATGGCAGCTGTTGCATCACAGACTCTTTTGGGACGAGGTACAGCACTTCTGCCACCCGTCCATCCTCCATGACAGATATGCGTTTGACAGAGTTTGTGCGTTTGATCCGGGTGCGATCCACTTGCTGACTGCGTCCAGATCCGCAAAGTTTCCCCAGGCTGTTTAAAGTCGGAAGGGTAGGCATGGTGATGGGACCTCAAAATCCTCAATTAGTCCTCAAAACTAAACCAAAATGCTTAAGGAATGGGTCTTCTCCACAGTAGACTCGGGCTAAATGATGACAAGTGAACTTCCAGAATGCCCTTTGACCCAGCGGTCAGAGGTCACGTACAAGCAGGTCTGCAGAAAGGACCAAAAATCCAACCGAACGACCTTTGATCTTCAGATTAACAAATCTTAAATCTTCAACCAAATGCTCACTGGTTGCAATTAAGTGATTGCCAGATGTAATGCTCCTCACCTGAAAATGATACGCGTTACCTCTGCATCAGGTGAAGACCACAGGTGAACCCCAAGCCAGAGTGGAGTGTAAGAAGTGGCTCGAATAGCTCTTTGCCTTCTCCTAAGCAGATTAACCCTGACGTCTACTCTGTGATTATCTCTCGAACGGGGCCAAGTAACGCCACCATAGTATCTGCAGTGGTACAAGCTCCTTGGCGAGAAGTTTACGGACACAACTAAATATACTCTGCTCTACATCCAAATCAAGACCAGTCAGCTTTTAGACAATTCCCAAACTCAGGCTGTTTTCTATTAATTTACTTTAAAACATAAAAGTTCTTTATTGCCATTCATAGTTCCACAAAAAACATTTAACATCCACATACCTCATTTATTGCACCAAAGGCTTTTTATGGCGGAAAAAAAATAATTACAAATGAAGAAGAACCATTAACTGAAAAGATCATTGGTTAACCCAAATGTGTTCTTCTAGGGCACTGAAGCTTTTACTTTGAGAACATACAGCTGAAATATAATGCACAACATTAGCTGGAAACACATCTGTGCCAATTCTGATAGATGTAGATCAGGAATAATCCTTAAATAAAATCTTTAAAAAAACTAATTTCCAAAGAAATAAGATGGCCAGTAACTGCAATAAAGAGAATATACTGCAGCAATAATCAAAACATTATTTTTGCCCTACTTTAAACTACTGTAGTCCAAAATAACGTCTTGCCATTATTACATGAGATTAGAGATGCAACAACCATTGCAAATTCAGAAATCACACCCACACCTCACCAGTTGTTCCTTCACCCCTTGAGAAAAAAGGTGAGAACATATGGTCATAAATTAACACAAGGATTTGACTCTCTGGAAAAAAGCCAGTTTATACTCCAGGGGATTGCCTCTTCGGTTCTTTTACACAGTCATTATAATAAGCTTTTTATTTACTTTTGACACTTATTTGACGTGGAAACTATAGATACATGTACCGTTGTGCTACCTGGTGGACCTCAGATAGATAAATAAATGAATAAAGATAGATTTTGCAATTACATATAAGATATAATTCTAAAATAGCTATATAATAATTTATTGAAAATATAATTGATAAAATAATGGAGTAAATCAATTATAATATGTAATAATACAAAATGCACATAACCCAAATTCAAACAAGAACTGATAAGATCTAGTTGATATTAGTCATTGCAATTCAAACGTTGTATTCAGATAACACCGTTCATATAGTGCTTTAATCACTGTCATTGACTGACCGAGATAATTCACTAAATGCTAATAAATCCCGGAGAAAAGCACCAACCAGCAGCCTTCATGACATTACGCGGTGTGGTGCTCTGACAGACCCCGCGGAGGGTCTTTCTGCTCTCAGATGCATTAGAGAGAGGCTGTGGATCAGCAATTTCTGCTTATTAAACAGACACAGGCTATGTTCCAAAAACCCACAGAAATGCCTACATAAGCAGCATAAGAATAGTATGCATTTAATATAACATTGTAGAACTAGGTTTTCAAAAAGAGCCTCAAAGAGTTTTGCAGAAGCTGCAGATTTTATAAGGATTAGTATTGTATGTAATCTTTAAACTGTCAAATGTTGAACATGATTTTACAAGTCAACTGAAAATTAGATTTTAAAGGGAGGGGAAAAGAGAGATGTAAGGAGATGGATTTAGAGTGATTGAGATGGAAGAAGGTTAGAGAAAGAGAACTTGCATTGCTCGTGATGTTTCTCTGCTTCTGAGCGATATATGGCTTCATGAATAATACAGCTCTGCTGTCTCCGTTATATGAAGCTCTCTTCCGACCTCTCTCAAGGCCTTGCACAGGACTCGTGCACCGCTTTGACCTCAACATGAAAAGCATTTCAGATATTAAGGAGATAAATAAACGCACCGTTAATAACAGCACCGTTATTATAATTACTTTATTTAAACAACTTACTAAACACAACATCATAAAAGCATATGCATATATCAAATATGTATAAAATTAAAATTTTAAATGTCATATACATTAAAGTGTGTGCATAATAATATATATATATATATATACACACACACAATTTTACACTTAATTACTATATAATAAATACTATAATACTAAACTATGTTTATATATACTATATATAATACTAATACTATAAAATACTATATATAATTTATTAAATACTATAATAAATAATAACTTAATAGTACACTTAAATGTATATGACATTTTAAATTTTAATTAACTGTATATTAAATATAATTATTTATATATTAATTATAATATATTACAACATTTATATATTAAATGCTTATAAAAAAATATTAAGATTGGGATGGATAGATTATTTTAACAATAATAAATTCTAGTTTTGATCAGTACAGTATTATAACTACAACTGCACAATATTTGCTGTAATCCTATAAAATGGCAAGTGACTTCCAGCTGTTTTTGTTTGATTGGAGCGAATGCTACATCATCTCAGACTCTACTCAAATGATATTCCAGCTCTAGCATCTTAAACATGCCTTAAAAAAAAACTTGGCATAAAAACAGCAAACAGACTCAAGTTCAACATGCTCATAAACATTGAAATCATTTATCCACTGATATCAGTTCAGTATCTGAGCAATAGTGGCACCAAAGAGCACCAAAGTCGAAGGATGTGTAGGACATGTCCTAGTCGTGTATGTTTTAAATGGCACACCAAGCTCTCACATCTACGTCAATCACATCTTTCCTTTACGGGACGGAGGTGCGAAGCGTATAGCTAATTAGCTCCAACTAAACACAGCACGTTAAAAGGCAGAGGTAGAGTGAACATAAATCTTTCTGCTGCACAGCATACAGCCCAGTTTCTCCTTACAAAAACCAGTCCAGCTTCAGTGCACATAAGAGACAACTCCCTTACAAAGGAAAACAACGCCACATGAACCCAAACCGAGCGCAAACACAAAGAAAACGCGCCTCTCATAGAGACGAACGCATAAATCATGTGCAAAACTGTGCTTACCGTCCAATCCAAAGCAGGATGTGATTTTTTGGGCGTAGTTGCACAGTCCATCGTAAGGAGGCTGTTTTTGGTGGTGCACTGCACTCTTCTCCCCCATCTCTACTGACAGACATAAACACACTCACACCCTTCCAAGCTCACACACTCACAGGACGGCCCGACAGGATCTTCTGAGGCTGCGTCCTCATCAATAATTCACATTCGCACACGGCCACGTGCACACGCGCGCACGCACACTCACTAAAGTGCTGCTGAGGCAGTGTGTCCTCGCTGCATGCATTCTGGTGTCCGGACTGGGAGGATGTGGAGGAGGAGACTTGGGTTACCACGGTACCGGTAGCCAAGGATAGGCCAGTGATGCCGCAGTCTAACAGGTAGAGGTCTGCTGCCCTGGTGCAGAGGCAGGGCGGGGCATTTACGGGATGAGCAGAGCTACTGTCGGATACACAAAGATGAAAGAACACACACACACTAAAAAAATGCTGCTTCCTAGTTGTCCACTGTATCTGGTACGAAGCCGTATTTTTGTGACTGTTGATTAACAGATGTAATTAAGTCATTACTATGAGCAAGTATGTGATGATATTTAAAAGTTTCTCATTATTAGCATATATTACATCTATATAGTCAGTATTATAAAACAAGTCATTGTAATATCCTTAAATCCCATAACTATTTTCTATAGAACATTATTTTTACTGTTAAGGTTTCTGTAAGCAAGGATGCATTCAATTTAATGCAGCAGAGACTTTTACATCATTACAAAAAATATATTTTAAATAAACTATGTTCTTTTTAACCTTCTAGTCTTTAAAGAATCCTGGAAAAAAATAAGTCACAGATTCCACACAAAAAAATATTAAACAATGTTTTCAACGTTGATAATGATAAGAAATATTCCTTGAGTGCTAAATCAGCACATTGGAATTATTTATGCTCTGCTGAAAATACATCTTTGATATACAACACAGGAACAAAAATACGTTTTAAAACATTTTTTTTTTTTATAATATTACTGTTTTTATATCAAACAAATACGGCGTTGAACATAAGTATATCTGAACGGTAGTATAATAATTTAATTTAAAAAGATTGCTAATTACATGTATTCAGGCTACAACTTCAAAGTGCAAAAAAAATAAAAAAAATAATAATCCAATAAAGATCACAGAGTTCACAAAAATATTCTGTTAATTAAAAGATCAAAAAACACATTTTTGGACTATGGGCTCTCCCACAGGAAGAGATGCTAATAAAGTATAAAAAGGTGATTTCATCTCCCAGGATGTTGCACGGATGTGCCGTAGTGATAAAGCAGCGTCCCTCCATCATACAGTTCACTCTCTGAACAAGGGAACATTGCTCAATAACACAGGCTGATATATTGATTTACCTAAGAGCATCGGCATTAAACGATAAAATGCTGAGCAGTGAGATACGAAACCACTTGGACATTCCGCAAAAACCCTAGTTGCACTTAACATTGCACCATTAATATATTATGCGTATTTAACAATTAGCCTACATGTTTTTACCGTTGTTATGTGCACCATAGCTGCCAAGCATGTCAAGTACATCTAACAGCATCATACGTGTAGAAACTGAAGACATGGCTTTAGGGTTTGATGCATAAATATCTACATGTTGAGAATTCATAGATCCAACAGAAACAAAATATTTATACATTTCCTTTAGGCCAGTGACCCCATCAGAAACTCTAGATGCCATTTTGAAGTGAATGCTGTAACAATGTTTTGAAGTATAGTTTTATTATCCTTAACATCACTATTAAATTCAAACTTTCAGTGCGGAGATATCAAAAGAGCTGTCCATCAGAGAGAGATCATTATAGACGGACACACAATATAGAGTCAAAAGGAGTGCATATAGAGTCAAAGGCTATATCTTTTACTTTTAGGCATAAATGCACTCAGAGAAATTTCTTTTTAGGAAACGTGTGACAACTAGCCCCGGCATGCTATATTATGGTGAGCACTACTCTGGCGCCATCTGTTGGTTAGCTGAAGTGTTACGATATTACTTGCGTTACGATACAATTTTTGAACAAATGCAATTACTTATTTTTTGAAATCCTAATAAAACGGGAAAACCTATATTCCGACACGTTGGCATTAAATTATGACAAACTTCCATTCCCTTATTGAGTTAAGTGTGCGTTATTGAGTAATCGATGTGTTATATTATGGATGAGAGTTCCTGAGAAGATGGAAATAGATTTCCTACCGCATATTCAGGACGGGCCAGATATAAGCGCTCAAATTCTGCAGCATGAGCAGGTAGACCGATGGCTGGAGTCACTGGACATTACAGGTGCTGTAAAGTGTGGGCTCATGATGATGATGATGATGATGATGCATAAATGCGTGTTCCACTCACCGCGCACAGACATGCCTGATAACACCGAGTCCGGTCCGGATGAAGTGATCCGTATCGGTTCCTTTCGCGCATGGATCTGATCCAGCCAAGGGTTAAAGAATTTAGGAGCGCTATCAATATACAACAATAGCAAGACTTTTAATTAAACTATGAAATATAATATGCTTATTAAAGTAACCTGTGTTGTTGCAATTTCGAGCGCATATGATACTACCACCGATATTACCTGAAAAGTAAATAAATGCTTTAAAATGCGAAGACGCACTTTTACCATAACCTGCAAGAACATAGGCTAAAACAGCAGAAGTGATTCAAATCTCTTTAAGACAAGTCATGTGCTCTATGGAAGTATGTGTGTAATATACTCAAAATTAAATTTGCAATGCAATATTTAAAATGGCAAATGTATTTCTTATTTATATTTACATTTCCATTATCCCACATGTGCAAAGTTTGGTGCAGAAGGAAAATGAAATAATATTTACATTTGCCATTTAACATCACGTCCGTCACCCACACACGCGTACAAATCTTCTAAAACACCACTATTCACGCTTCACTTTATATCTCCAGCTGCTATGTTTCAAACACTTTCAAATACGCTTCCCCGCCTTGAAGCAATGATTGACGGAGGGTGGGCGTGGTCAGCTCGGAACGCACTTTCAAAGCAGCATTGAATTTTGCTACAAATATCACACGGCGTCATGATGAAAATCCAATCTAAGAGATTAGATTAAATGCATTTCGGACAAATAACATCTAAATTATAATATTACTATTTCTGCTTGGACATGTTACACATATCAAATCAATTTGGGTTATGCATTTTTAAATTTGCAACTTGTACAGCATTAAAATTAGTATGCAATTTGCATATTAAAGGTGCTCAATGCGATGTTGCAGGATTTTAGCTCGATTTCATTTTTATCTCAAACCGTATGCATGACCCTCAATCGTCTTGCTGTCTGCCCTAAAATTATTTCTGTTTCTGACCGCTTGAGCAGACACATGCACATTTGTGGCCTGCTGAAGGTCATTTTGCAGGGCTCTGGCAGGGCTTGTGGTCCTGCTGCTGGGTTGTAGATGTACTGGCCTGTCTCCTGGCAGCGCCTCCATGCTCTGGACACTACTCTGACAGACACAGCAAACCTTCTTGCCACAGCTCGCATTGATGTGCCATCC
>JAUYWG010000047.1:19965394-19976871 GCA_034779775.1 Enteromius afrohamiltoni
AAACAGTAGTTCTGAACATTATTATCCATATTAAATAAATGCTTCTCTTTTTAATATTTTAATGATCAAAGAATCCTCAAAAAATAACTATTAAGCAGCTCAACTGTTTCCAACACTGATCATAAAACATCAGCAGATTAGAATGATTTCTGAAAGACACGGAAGACTGGAGTAATGATGCTTTGTATCACAGGAATAAATTATATTTTAAAATATTTTCACACTGAAAACAGCTATTTTAAATTGAAATAATATTTCACAATATTACAAGTTTTTTTCCTGGATTTTTATCTAATAAATGCAGCCTTGATGAGCACAAGACACATCATTAAAAACCATTAAATATCTTACTGTTCTAAAACTTGTGAACGGATTGATTTGGGATATAGCTCACTAGTGAAGTTATACTGACAACTTTTGCAATGCTTTTTTCCATGCAGTCACACTTATCATAAACATCCTGGGTTCACACACCTGATCGAGGATTCGGCCCATCCTGTCAAACAACACTTTAAGGAAGTGTCCTTCGAAAAAAGGACTGTCCAGATTACACTTCTCAAAGGGTTTTGGACTGCTACGCCAGTCCCACCTCTGACAAACTCCGCAATAGTCCCGAAACTGTCAACATACAGCCAAATATGATGATAATCACATTTAAATTGGAAAATAAACAATAAAATAAAATCCTCATGATCCACCAATAATACTGTAACAACAACGGGGTCACTTCAAGAGTACTTGAATATGAAAAAAATCCCCAAAAATATTATATATATATATATATATATATATATTTATATTTATACACATACATACACACATTTACTATATTAGTTGCTACAATGTTAGTATGTTGCAAGGCATGTTCAGATAAACAACAAAGCCTTTTTATTCTTATAATTGTAGCACACTTTAGTAATTTATATTTGTATATTTCTATAATCATCACATGGCACAAGAGCATTGGTGAATTAAAGATATGAAATATTTCACTTTTTTTTTTTTTTTTTTTTTATTTCTCACCTGTCTGTGTGCATCTCTCAAGTAGGTGTCATAGCCTGTGCCCTCAACCTGATAGGATGATTTTGCCTCATCAGGCACCAAACATAGGAAACTACAAGAAAACACACAGTTTTTATCCCCTCAAAGAATGATCAATCAGGCACATCACGGCTGGTCAGATGTGTCCTCCAACAGTACCTGTTAACAATTTTGTGAACCTCCGTCTTCCCATCAGGCTTTGTGTGTTCTGTGCTTGGTGGGGGAGAGCAGCTCAACCAATCGGGGCTGGAGAGTCTGTTATCAGGGGAAAGATCTGAAAACAGCGGGTCTTCTTCAAGATCTCTGCGGAAACAATACAAAGTAACATAATTAGATGATTACAGGCATGCTGCATCTCACAGATAGAGCCATTCTGAGCTCTGAAGATACACAAGAGATGACCCAAAAATGAAGTAGGATACAGTATAAAGCACCACAACAGCAGAATTACTTAATGAATAAAATGCAGTGCACTCCCACAAGAATATACTTGTCATAACATCGCCCCATTTATATTATAATGAGGGACTATGGATTCATGTTGGCACAGATTTGATAAACTCCACTTATATCATTAGGAAGAATTGTGAATTAAAATATTTATTACAAAAAAAATTCAACTACTTCTTCACAACAGCTGAATCAGTACGACTGCTTGACCGTTCATTTCTCAAGGCATAAAATGCTGTATTATGCATTAATTTAAAGTTAAAGTGTGTAATTTCCCCAAGATTTCCCCAAGCACTAAATGTCAAACAGATAATTCTGTCTTAAATTCAGTACATTATTGTGATGTTACAATGCACGCTCAAACAAACAGATTCTTGTTGTACAGAGAATCCGTGTTAAGGTTTTCTGGGGAAGGGACTCTTCAATTAGCTTAAATTATAAAATTTATATTAAGGAAATGACAAACTTCACCTTTAATTACTCATAACCTCCACTCACAAACAGTATCATAATACAACATCCAAAACAGATTTAAAAGTATCACGTTGGTTTACTTGTAATCATTTTTTATTGGTTCAGAAATTGCAGTGCAATGATTGCATCTTGATCTTGCATGTTCTAGAACCATACAGACGCTTCGACCGGAACCATCTGGAAGTTTAGCAGCAGTGGAAGCAGGAGCTCTTACACGGCGTCATGCGGTTGGCCGTTCTCCATGTGTTCGCGTTCCTCTCGTTCCTCCTGCTGTTTGTTCTCTACGTAGTTGCGTTCTTCCAAGCAGCGCAGCACCAGGTTTTGCAGAATGTGCTGACATGGTTTCTGCAGCAGATGCTCGAAGAGCCGCAGGGTCATGATGCTTATCTACAACCAGAACACAGAACTACATTAATATAAAAACATTAAAACTACAGCAGAAGATCTATAATGAGTTATCCAACTGTTTGTTATTTCCAACTGCTCTAAGATTTTAGTAGTTTCCATTATTTTTGTAAACTTGATTTAGAATTAACAAGGCATTGCAACCATTTATTAAGTGTTTCCCATACACTGATTTTTTTTGCCAAAATATAAAAACTGACCGCTATAAATAGATTCTTCCAAAAGGCTTCAATATCCTTGAATAAATATGAGCACTGCACGTGTCAAAATCAAAATCGTTTTTTTTTTTTTTTTTTTATATCACTGTATTTCTAAAGGT
Organism: Enteromius afrohamiltoni; assembly: GCA_034779775.1. Lineage (NCBI taxonomy): Eukaryota > Metazoa > Chordata > Actinopteri > Cypriniformes > Cyprinidae > Enteromius > Enteromius afrohamiltoni. The sequence goes on from JAUYWG010000047.1 coordinate 19,968,084, forward strand.
ATCCGACTGCCTTCAAAAAATTTTGTATGTCATTATTACTTTATTTAGTATCTAATGCCTGATAAAACAGTGTTTGTGTGTACAGCTGTTACCGGGGAAACCCACCACTTCAACAACTCCTCCCCCTGGATAGATATTGGATAGATAGATAGATGCCATGACTCTGTTAATCGATGCATATGCATCCAGGATTACCTCATCTGACAAGTGGTCACAATGTTCTATGAGCCTATGCCTCAGGGGATGCTGGGTAATGCCGGCAGGTGTCTCTGGTTCTGTTTCCTCTCCCAGCAGGAAGTATACGGTCTCCTGAAGCAGGGCTTCTGATGTCACCTGTCTGATGATCCGGTTTAACAGGGCTGTTGAAGTCAGAATGCCAACCTCTGACCTAGTTGAGAAAGTACGAAAAAAATGTATGTGAGAAAAGGGAACAATTTGCTGGTGCAATTGCAAAGAATGTGAGACTAGTAAACAAACCTGAGACAGCTTACATAACTTACGTTTGCATTAGCTGAGGCTCCATTACGGCAACAAAGAACCGCTCTCTCACGGCCCGAGCCAGAACTGCAGCAGCCGTCTAACGTTACAAAACACAAACTCCTCAATCTATACATTTTTATCATCCGATTAAGACAAAAATATTAACTTGCTATGTTCTCGCAATTTGTGGACAAACGGTTTGAGCGTGACCGTATTTACTCATTCTGTTTTTAAAATCAATTGTCTTTACCTTCTGTGCCTCTTTGATGAGCTGATCACAATAGTCCAGCCACGATAGGAAAGAAATAAGTGCACGTTTGCCTGCGAAAGCTGCAGCATCTTCTTTTAGAGTATACACATCCAACCTGAAGATACACACAGACTCTCAAAAAACATTCAAAACAGTTCAGTGTATCTTGGGACAACATGGCAAACACTCAAAATATAATAAAAATAAAACCTCACAATATTTAGTAGATGTATTAAACAATAGTACAGCTATTTTAGAAAACATGCAGGCAACATTACATTTATTTAAATTTAGTTAAAAACAAACATTATAATATTATTATAATAACTTTTAAAGTAACTCTTTAAATAACTTTTATTATAACTTAATACAAATTTATTCTAATCAATTTTATATATATATATATATATATATATATACACATACATACACTATTAGTCTTAATATTAAGCTTAAATCAAAAGTATTAACAATATATAACATAAGCACTGAATTTGAAAATAATGTACCCCCAGTTTACAGACTCCACAGTTTCAATGTCAAGAGGGTCCATGGACTGGGGAAGGGCCCGGTAGAACTGTGCCAGCCGGTTTGTGAGAAGTTGACTAAGTTCAGTGTTTTCTGTGAGGCATTTGGCTGCAGCTGGCTCAGGCAAACTGACTATCAGCATCAGACCCTCACATGCCTTTACCACAATACGTCCATCCTGAGAAAGAGACATGATCAGTTAATATTCAGAGAATCAAATTCATCAGGACGGCTTGTCATGCCAGAGACTACACTTACTGGACTCTTAGTGAGGTTAAGAAGTGAGCTGACTAGGTTGTAGTTGTCATTGTTTGGCAGTGTAGTATGGACGGAGGACGGACTAGCTTCTCCTGGGCTGGTGGCTTGAGAGGCTGCTGCCTCTTTCAGTGGAGATGTGACCAGACTGGGATTTTGGTTTTGCCCCGTATCAGGAGAAGATGGATCTTTTTTCACCAAATCAGCTCCACCATCTTTAGCAGCATCCAACTTTTTATTCTTATTCTGGAGAAACACATGGAGACAATGAGTGACTTCACTGTGCCTACATCATGCCCACACGAGCAGACTCCATATATCTCAATTACTCACTTCAAGGAAGAAGTTGACGAGGTAAGGGTCCTGCTTAAGTTTGGCACAGACAGTACACAGAAACTGGATCTCCTCATTCTCTGTAGGAGCAGCTAGAACCTCGCCACACAGGCGGACCAGTTTCTGAGGAAACACAATCAGATACATCATGCATGGTTGCTTAAACATTTGATTCATCATTCTTTTTTTTTTTACATTTGAAGTACAAAAAGAGACTAAAAATGTAATCTTGATCACCTGTACAGGTCTGTGCACGTTGATGTGAGGCAGGAGTGGTTGGCGAATTCGGCCCAACAGCTTAGTGTAGAAACTCAGAACCTGCTGTTTCATTCCAGGAGGGCACTGGAAAAGGGCACACAAGATTGGAGAAAAGAAAAAGAAAAGAAAAAAAAGACAGAAACTAAATTTGAATTCCCAGTTTATGTTATTTTGATCAATGATTCACAGGAGGTAAGGCAATGATTTAGTTCATCTCGTTTACACCAGCACTTAAAGTTTGAGGTTGTACTATTTAAGTCTATTTTGCTCACTAAAGCTGCATTTATTCAAACAAAAGTCCATTAAAACAATAATACTGCAAAATATTATTACAATTTAATGTTTTATATTTAAACATATTTTTAAAAGCTGTTTATTCATGTGATGGCAAAACTAAATTTTCAGCATGACGTCTCTTCGGTGTCACATGATCCTTCAGAAATAATAATATGCTGATTTGCTGCTGCTCAAGAAACATTTTGTATTACCATCAATGTTGAAAACAGTCGTACAGCTTTATATTTGCTGTGTGTAAAGCGTTAAATAATCCTAAAAATGTAATGAACAATGACTATTTACTAATGACTCAAAGCAACTGACAGTCTCTTACTAAACATGACTTACAGTAAATTAGTAAGTCTTTACCAGCCACACAATTTAGAAGACTGTTCCTAAACCTGGTGAACTGCCTGCATAGACTGCAGTTTTAAGTATTCATAGTCTTCAGTCACGTGACCAGCTTGAAGACCTGGAGGCAAAAAATGTCCATAGAACCGCAGCACAAGCATGTCAACTTTCCATCCGTTTCATATTTAGGCCCAGATCATATCTGTTTTGTATTTAGATCACCTCTCAAAACAATAAAACAACAACTTTTTGTGAACAAAAAGTGTATGCCATTTGCAATCCATATTAAGCACCCGCAGCAATATTTCAATTAGGGCTGAACGATATATCGTTATCGTATCTATATCTAGATATGAACTTTCAAGACTTTACTATCCCAAAAAGCAACAATATAGATTTCCCCTCTCCGCGCTCGCCCGGCACTGCATACAACTATGGCAGTCACACAACGAACATCAGTTTTACGAGTGCCCTTGAATGCACCGCTAAAGACAGCGCGCACACACTACAGAGACAGCGGAGAAATGAAAAAGAAAGAAAAAGGGTGCCGGAGATAATGCGGCCGGTGGTAGTGCCAAAAAATAAATCATCTTCCATTATTTGGAGGTATTTTGGATTCAGAAAAGACGACGTAAACCAGAGAGACGTGTTGTGCAGGTCGTGCTTAACAAAAATTGCGACTAAGCTAAGGTAGCACAACAAACACGTTTCACCACCTGAAACAACACCATCGCGTGCTGCATGAAGAGTGCATGTGAGAGAAACACCGGGGACTTCTCAGTCATCCCAAAATAAGCCAAAGCAAAGTTTGATTGCTGACGCGTTCAGTAGTGTCGACGTCTACCAGACACAAAGAAATTACAGACGAATGGTAATGAATGGTAATTTATGTTAATGTTGATGACTGGCAGTGTGTTCTTCAAAATAAAACTACACTTTCCAAATTTGTTTGTATTATGATGTTTTTATGTTTTTGAAAAAAAGCTTGGTTTTCACCGAACCCGTAGTCATATCGTATCATATCGATATGGAGATATTTGGCATCGAGATATGAAATTTTGTCCATATCGTTCAGCCCTAATTTCAATCATTAACAAATGCATCAAAGTGTTGTAGAAACACTGAAAGTGCCTTTATAGATTTAAAATGGTAATAAAAAAATATCAAATTCAGTAAGAACTGTATTAATGATGCGTAGTTTATATAGGAAAGCAGACGAGGCCGAAATAAGAACGAAATACATTTCATGGTTTAGTGTTTTCCTTATAATGGTTTTCTATGGGAGACCACTTAACGTGAATCTTTGCAAGTTGCATTTATATTCTGGCTTCATCTGCTTGCCTGTAGAAGTATTAGTAATAATAATAATATCAGCATTTTACTAAATTACTACTTAAAGCAACCTGCATAAAAATAACTGGTGGACACTGGAGCAAAGCTTTGTTTTGTCTGACAGGAGGGCTTTCCTATTAGGGTGTGATGTCATGCGAAAACTACCAATTGCCTGAATGTAAATAACATTAATGCTGTTCTGAAATTCAGGCATGATTATGCGAATGTAAAACTTTACAGAAACAAATTGTTGAGCGTGCAAGAGCTCCAAATTGATCATTAGAGCCTTCCAAACAACAAAAAGCAGTCAAACATTCCTAATATTAACAAGTCTGTAACTGACAGAAACCAGCACTAATTCTTAGTAAGGAGTTAGTACTCACATCAGCTTTGCCCAGGGTGTAGAGTGTTTCCAGGATCTTGTGATGGAGAAGATATTCCATACAGGGTCCCGTCTCTCCGGACTCTCTCTCCCTCTCCTCCTGGGTCAGAATATCCAGCATCTGCTCCAGATGGGAGGGAATGTTGGTGTCTGTCACTGGGGCTTTGTCATCTACAAAAGCATGAACAGATGATAATGACATATGGTTCTCTGGTGAAAAGACGTCAATAAGCAAGACTCCACTCCATCTCTTACCTGATGTTTCAATGTAATAATGTGTGATGGCCTTCCAATGATAGACGAAGTCCTCTTGCAATGGCAGTGATGGCGCAAGCTGAACAAAAAACGCATATTACAGCAATAAACTTTTTTTTTTCTTCATTAACAGTAGTACTTGAGATAAAAAAAATCTAAACTGCTAATCTAATGATATGCCATTCACACAACTGTGTGTTGGAAACGCTTTTTGAGACATTGTGTATGTGCATTAATAAAATACACTTTTACTCTTCTGGGGATTATGACCAAACACACATGGCACCATGTACATTAATGCAAATATAATCGTACATTAGTACCCGTGTCATAGTAACTGCTGTTTTGTTTACATCCTGCAAATGAGCTGCTAGCATGCTAACTGGCTAACGCCGACTAGTTAAATGCACATTTCACATCAAATAACCACTATATGCATAACGTTTTATAAGACATAAATTGATTAAAACATAAGGCTCGTGTACACGAAGACCTTTAGCCAAAACCAACCGAGAATTGCGCAAGATTTAGCACAGCTGCTAAAACACACAGCAAACAGAGGCTAAATATGTCCCGAGAAATCATAAAAACACAACCAACGACAATCGAGCGAGCACAAACCCTCAAACACACGCAATGAGACACATAAACGGTTTCAGAGGTTTTGTCTGTCATCTGTTATTTCTTGCAGTAGCTGTTAGCTCATGTGTTTGGCTAACAGGCCTTCGGCACATCAACACTAAACGACTCTCACTACCTCATTTTCCTAGTCAAACAGTCGTTTAAATGTGATCAGGTGTAGTATTAAAAGCTCTTACCGCCTCGACAGCGTGCTGTAGGATGGAGGTGAATTTGGAGAACATGTTGTTTTTGGACAGGAGGAGTTTTGTTCTGGAGATCTCCTCTCTCTTCCCTCTGCTCCTTCTGCGGTGATCCAGATTGAACACTTAACGTTACACTAAAACACACTCGAACACATCTATACCGACTGCGCGCTGGCGTGTATTTACATTTGAACTCACACAGTAATGCGGGTTAAGAGATCCACGGACTGCCACACTGAAACAGTAATGAGGGTTTGTCTTTTTAAGGCCACGGTGGCACTTTCATTGCGCTCGAACAAACACTGAGATCACTTCTGCCAAAGCACATCAGACCCCGGCTAACTGAAATATATCAGTATCAATAAAATAATAAAATATAATAGAATAAACATAAACCTATAATCAATTACATGCTGTACTGGTATTTACTTTATTTGAGTTTTTTTTTAATTAGATGATTGTAAAAAGAAAGAAAGGCAGTAAATAAAAATGACCAATTTAATATAATAAAAGCATGGGCATGCACAGTTCTCCATGTCACACATATATATTTTTAACTGTGTACATTATTGTGGTACTTATTATTATTATTATTATTGATTACTACTACTATTATTATTATTATTACTATTAATAAATAGGACTCTTATTCTAAAATCAGAGTTACCCGATTTATATTTTAAGGCATAAGTAAAATAAAACATTTGTTTTAAGTATTGGCTTATTTTAATGTTTCACTTAGCTTTAATCTGATGCATTTTGGCATTTATAATTTTTTTAAATAATAATAATAATATTATTAAATACCTGTTCAGGCCACTTTAGATGCACATGCAAAACACTAGGATCTAGGTAAACGTGTGTATAGTTTAGATGCTAATATTTAAAGTATTATTATAGCGAGATAAAGGACTCTTATGCTGAAGGTGTCTGTGTGACTGGTGGTGCTGCTGATGTCTGTACTGTTCTTCTCTACAGCAGCAGCTGCGCACTCATAAACACAAACATGTCCGCGGTGCCTGACGGCAAAAAGCTGGTCCGGAGCCCGAGCGGACTCCGCATGGTACCGGAGAACGGCGCTTTCACCAGCCCGTTCTCCCTGGACGAGCCGCAGTGGGTTCCGGACAAAGAGGTAATGAATATTGATCATAGATTACGGTGTGATGATGCTGTGGCTGGTCTTGTCTCTGTCTTTGGGCGTTGTTTGCTTAAGGCACCAAGAGCCAGTGGAAAATATTTTTGTAAGTTTCTCAGATGGTGTTATAAACAAAAAAGATGACCAGACTCGGGTCTTTTTGACAGATTTGATGTCAGATGCATGTAAATGGATGCATATCGCTGTGGGTTTTAGAGTGTGTGTATATAAGCGAGCATCCTCGACACTTGCAACCACAATCAAAACTCTTCTCAAGGGGAAAATTATTGATATTCGGGGTGTTTGTCATGAAACAAACTTTGTGCAATGCTTCTATATGGCGGAAAAGCGACTGTTTATTATATATTATTAGGTCACGCCCACTTATTAATTATACATCGGGAAACGCTGACAAACAAATGCATTCATAATCTTAACGTTACATTGTGTATTTAATTTTTTACTCACCTTCATGTCGTTTCTTTCTCCTGTTGAACACAGAAAAAGAAGAATGTTGCTAACTATTAAAGTCGATGGTTTTCTCAATTCCTATGGGAAAATACTGCCAAAACCAAGACTGTTGCACTAATTTATGTGATGCATACCAAGTTGTGTTGTTCATTCTTATCCTCTCTTAGTGCCCCAGATGTATGCAGTGTGACATTAAGTTTGACTTCATCACCAGGAAGGTAAGCTGACCCATCATGTGTCGAAAGTAATTTCAAGTGACAAGTTGTTATGTAACATTACGTATTGTTGTTTAAAAGTGGCCTTTCCTACATCCGAATGTTCTAGAAAAGCTAAATGATTGACTTCTGCTGTATTTGTTGCATTTAATCATTAAATCTGTGTACGTGTGAATTGCCCTTTTTTTTTTTTTAATTGTGCAATAATATGGCATTGCAAGTTTTCCTTCCGGTTTCCTTTTTTTTTTTCTACTTTTTTGCTGTCCTGTTCTTTCTGACTTTGTTTAATCTCTGCCTTTGTGGTTAAATGATAGTGTTCTGTGATAGGGCCATAAATGCAATAAACTGTAAAATCCCTTTTCCTCAAACATAACATTTTAGGTATTATACTGAGTAACTTAACTACACGTCAACCACCAATCACTATATTATTAGTAGACTATGATATAACATTTCCCATACTGTTATTTTGCTTTTGGTCATATATCACTTATTTATGATTGATAAATGGAAAGTTAACAAAGAAATAACAAGTCTCTCATGATTCACCCACCTTCACGTTGCTCCAAAACTGTGTTTTGAAGAATATATAAATATATTGTGAAGCGTGTCGGTAACTGAACAGTTGACTGTAGCTATTGAGTTCCATAATCATTTTTTAGTTTTTAGTAAATGACAGCTTTTTTATTATTGAGTGAACCATCCCTTTGATTTTTATCATGCTATGTTCAACGCTTTACTATTTTGTAGCTGTTGTGCGTTTGATTGAACTGTGATGGATTTAAAGCACTACGTGTTTCTTCTGTGTATGTCAGCATCACTGTCGGCGCTGCGGGCGGTGTTTCTGTGATAAATGCTGCAGTCAGAAAGTGGCTCTTCCCAGGATGTGTTTTGTGGATCCGGTGAGGCAGTGTGCGGAGTGCAGCCTCATCTCACAGAAAGAGGTGGAGTTTTACGACAAACAGCTTAAAGTGCTCACTGCCGGTGGGTTGAACAAACACACACTCAAATGCTTTTAACTTCAAACCACTGACACGCTTATATCCACTTTTCCATTCGCAGACTCATTGAAGTTTATGTTGTTGCTAAGTAAGGGCCATGGAGAGCTTACAGTACGTTACATAACTCATCCGGTCACTTACTTTAGTGTTCGCTGACTTAATGAGTAATCCTTTACTAGAGACTTTTGTCACTGCTCTTGCATGAGTGTGTGTTTGGCAAAGGTTGCAATCGGGTAAAACGCAAAGATGGTGTTTTGTGATCCTAACTAGAAATGCATGATATATTGCTACTATTTATAGATTATGGCATTTTTTACATTTAACCCTTGTATGGTGTTCATATTTTTGTTACTCAGCCAGTGTGTGTGGGTCTGGTGGACCCGCTGCATTTTTGTGTCTTTAATTCAACACAATAAAACAAAATATGTTAAAATACTCAACA
>JAUYWG010000047.1:19988010-19998241 GCA_034779775.1 Enteromius afrohamiltoni
CTTGCCACTGTTCAAGCCTTTACCGTGGTAAATATGGATCGGGTGACAGCATTAAATTAACAAGGTATGATGAATAATCCAATACTCATTGTGATATAAAGTCTGAATGCGTTTCATTTCAATAAACCACAAAATCAGTGTACTTCTGATACTGGTCTTCTGTGTTTCTTCTGAGCTTCATCTACATGGCACTGTTTGAGCATCTAATTCTTTAATGGAAAAGAATTCGTTTTTTTGAATGAACAGTAGAGGAGAGTCAAGTTCCATGAAAACCAGCAGTGTGCAGCATGCACTTTGTGTCTCTCTGCTGCCCTCTCGAGGAATGTCAAAAAATAAGCCTCATGCGAAATCACAAATACAATTTGCATGATCTTAAAGGGGCATTTCAAAGATGCAGATTTTATATATATTTAAATAAACATATCTTTACTGATTCAACAAACAGACCCTCTCTCTTTCTGTAAATTCCTGTTCTGTTTTATACAACAACAACAACAAAAACATGTAAGCCTATGACTTTATATTTTATATTTAAATATTCCTTAATTATTAAAAAATAAATAAATTGTTCATTAATATATTCAGGTTAGTGCTTTGTCTCATTTTATTTCTATTTTGGGTCCGATCTGCATTTTCTAAACTGCAATTCCCACAATTTAGATCTAAAAATATCTGAAAACCTTTTTGAAAATAATATTGAATCTGTTTCTGATATATATATATATATTTATATATCTTTTTCATTTTCTCAAACTGACACTGCTCAGACAGTGCTCTGCTCACTGACCAGATTCGTTTTCCTGTTTTCCTCTTGTCAAAGCTGAACATATGCAGAATTTAAACCCCTTCTATTTGCCATTTTGGTCTTTTCATTTCCTTCTCTCTTTTTCTTTGTCTAGATGCCTGGATTCTACCACTCTCTATGGCTGTTTGTTCCTCAGGGGATGTATTATAGCACCTGTTAAAACCCTCACTGTGATCTCTCATAATAACCAGCAGGGCATGACGTTTGTCTGTTTGGTTTTTACTGTACAAACTATATGTGCTATTGCCCTACACCAACGCTACAGGAAACATTTTTTTTGCTTTCTCAAAAAGAAATCTTACCCTGTAATTCAAATTTTATTTGTCACATTCACATACGGTATGACATGAAGTGAAATGTATTGCACGACTGCCCCACCAAGTTGACACATTAGTAAACAATTAAAATGGCAAAATAGAGGTAGAATATGAAAATAAGAACATATATATATAAATATAATATAACAATATAACAAAATAACTAGCAATAAAATAAAATAAATAAAATAGAATAAAGGTAGAATTGAATATGAATATATAAATATAAGTAAGTATATGTACACACAATAAAATTAAAATTAAGAGTGAATTGATTAAAACGGCATTTGGGGGCAAATGGTATGTAAATTCCACCCATTTATCCCCCCGTAGCCTTCTCCCCAACTGCAAATAACAGATAAGTACAGATGAAAGTGTGCAATGGTCTGAATTGGTCTGTATAATTTATAATGGTCTATATAATTTATAAGTGTTTTGAAAAATGGGGACAAAGGGTAATGTCCTCTTAAGTCACCTTCTCCTTTTCATACCCATTTCATTAAACAAATTTGTGTCCTCATATGTCGTAAAAACACACACACACACACACACATTCACACATGCACACACAAAACCACAAACGTAAACTATTTAATACAATCAAACCAATCAAATTTAATACAACCATCACAGCAATATGTTTTTTTTTGCTATTGTGTTATCTCATGAATTTAGATTTGCACACTTTTTAAACGTGACTAAGGTGTCTCAAAAATATTTTACGGTGGCTTACAGGCTGAGTACTCGATCTATCTACTAAACACCCTTTGCCCTTATTACTAAACATAACCACTCCACTTTTCATCCCTAATCTGGCTTTGTGCAGCTTCTGCAGTGTTGTTTATAGACATAATTCCTTGAGAGAAATAAATTAAATTGATGGTGAAAGGCCACCAAGGCCCCCACCTTCGCTCAATGAGGGGGGTGGCAGTTCCACACCTCTCATTTTGATGTATATTGCCCCAGCTTCAAATAAGCGCCTGGGGGATGTTTTATCTCCTAGAAATGTTCCATAATTCATCATTATCAGATCCAATTATGGGCAGCAAAGCACAATGCAATATCCCTCTACCTAAGGTAGAACAAATAAACACCCCCATCAACCCATATTCTCTTCCTGGCTCTATATTTTCTTCTTCTCTGCAGCTCTTTCGCTCTCTAGCACTGATTAATAAATGTAATTAAATTAAGGCATGAAACACATTCATAAAAGGAGTTTAGTTGTAATTACCACAAGCAGTATTCAATCTGTGTGCAATAAAGTAGAACCCATGAAGACTTAATTTGACACAAACGTGTTTACAAGCAGCCATTTGCAGGGCTAAAGGCCCGCCCACTCAGTCACATGAGGATTTCTTGATTTCAGAAATAACAGAAACAAGATAAAGATGAGACACAAGCAACTATCCTTTAGGGATTAATGTCAGGGACTGTTTACTGCAGACCACGACAGTGTTTTTCTCAGTCAGAGATGGCCTTATTATTGGAAGATAAGAATTTTACTATTGGAGAAAGTGTAATGATCAATTTGGATCATGTGTGCCTTGATAACCATCACGTTACAGGCTTGGTGTCATTAAATTTCCATCACGACAGACAATGACAATGACAAGCATTGCTCTGCTGTGCTGTGCTGTTTCCGTTCAAATCAAAGTGTAAATAGGCTACATGCAAAAAATGTATCTGTGTAGCGCAACACAGAGGAACGTACACAGTATATGGCATGCAGTGGGACAGTCACAAGCCTCCTGGTTTTCATCCAAAATATCTTAAACTGTGTTCTGAAGATGAATAAAGCTTTTACGGGTTTGGAGCGAAATTATTTTAGGTGATTAATGACAAAAAGTTTCATTTTGGGGTGGAGTATGCCTTTAAATGCAGAGAATCTATGATCAATTCTAAGCAGTTATAACCAGTGTGTTTCTATATTAAGCGACTTCCCCACCCTTTTTGAGACTTTTTTTCAAGAGTTTAGAGACAAATATAGTTACCTCTTGGACAAACCTTATATATTTGGTCATCTTGCCCACTGAACTACTCATCTGTATTTCAGTGAATTTGCAATTATGACATTTAGCAACCAGTTTTAGTTCGCGCCGGACGCTGAGCTCAGCCCTCGCCAGGGTTCAAGCAGAAGGTCTTTATTATATTCATCTGAAAGAAGAAAGACATATACACAGAGGATGCTCGAGGGTAAGTAAATTGTACGAGATTTAACATTTTTGGGTGAACTCTCCCAAAAATCCAGTGATGAGTACTTTATTACAAATTGTGGGAGTATTTAAAATACCAGTTGTTCAAACACCAGAGGTTTGTAGCTCTGTGGAATAAATTAGAGCTACAGGAGGATTAGGGGATTGCTCTGAAAAGATAGTTAATTGCATCACGTTGCCATGTGGTTCACCAATCACAAAAACTCCAGAAAGATCACAGGTTGCAGCCTTTTCTGCTCACCCAACCTTCCCCTATATCTCTGATAAGGTGTGATTTGTGTTTCAGTGGTTCACATCAGCCTGCTGTAGTAAAAGTTTGATCTTAAATCAGTGGAAAACTGTACAGTTAAACGCACAGTACGGTAAGCCGTGACTTTGCCTGCTGATGGGGTATTTCCTGCATCAAAAGCTTTCCATCCTTTGCAGCCTTTTTTCTCCGTCTTCTAGCTTCGTAGCTGGAGGCATCACTCAATCAAGAGATGAGGGGCTGATACAGAAAGACTGTTCAAATCAAGGTCAGATACAGGCTCTCAAAGGCAAAAATACAACGCTTTCACAGATCAGCTAAAGAAGTAGTTCAAGCAAATGATGAAACTTCTTCCAATATTAACCCAACATCACTTTTGTTTCCAAAACCCTTTTTTAATTTTTTTTTTACTATACAGCAGTGGTTCACAACCACATTTCTGGAAGCACCCCCCAACACTGCATGTTTCTATGTCTTCTTAAACAAACACACATGAATCAGATCATCAGCTCATTATTTCAAGACCTGAAATGGGTGTGTCAGACAAAGAAGAGAGGGGGGGTCTCCAGGAACATAGTTGGGAACTACTATTATACAGGGGTGCGTTTCCCGAACAACGACGAAACTCGCTGATAAACCATTATAGTACAATGCATTGTTTTGGACACGAACTAGCTACACACAACAACATAGGGCCATTGTTAATGACGTCATTAAATGACGTGCATGCTATTAAACTGATTCGAGATCTCCAAGAGGCTGTTGTATTGAACATGACACATATTGACTAATTTATTATTTTTGTTCACTGTCATTTTGCTTTATTCGATCTTTGAATCATCGCGGGTTCCCTCATACGCACTTGCACTTGTGCACTCTTAAAAAACTTAGAATGGACGTGCAAAAACACATACTTAAATCGCTTTTTATATTTTGATAGAATGGAAGATAATAGTAATGCATGTTAGTTTGCTTCTAGTGCCCAAGAGCATATTTATTAAAGCCCATATATCTTACTAACAAGGAACTATGCTTCTAACCACAGGTCCAATGCTGTAGTTCAAACCACGTACGTTTGTGACGTTGACTGCGAATGTTCGTTTGAGCTATGCTTTCGGGAAACACCGAATCGTTGAACTATGCTGGTAACGACAGAACTTGCGAACATAGTTGTCTAACTATGCCTTTGGAAAACGCACCCCAGAATAGTGACAGAGACAATATTGGCATGAATCCTTTTTAATGTGTGATAATTTTGCACTGATAAGGGATAATACAAACTACGAAAAAATATTTTATTACATAAATGTTATGTGTATTGTCTGCCCTTTAATAGTTGGTTCCTTTTTTTTTAGTTCTTGTCCGTGATCGTCTTTGTACAGCTGTGTGAATCCTGATTCTCCGTGTTTCTTTATTATTAAAAGATGTTAAGTTGTTACAAAGATTCTCTCCATGTTTTGCCTGAACACCAGCATGACAATAAACAGTTTATACATAGAAAATACTTAATTGTTCAATTCATCAAAATATCCACCATTAGCAGCTATTACAGCTCTGCATAATCTGGCCATCCGAGCAGTTTATTCAAGCATTTATATTACTCCAAGCCTCTTGAAGGATTGTCCAAAGATGATGGTTGGACACTTTTTAAAGACATCACGGTCCAGTTCCTCCCATAGTAGATCAACTATTGACAAATTGACATGTACAGTACTATGCAAAAGTCTTAGGCCACTAATATTTTCACCAACATAAAAAAAAACAACAAAACAAAAAATTGTTTTAAGTCGGTTGTTTCTATCTTTTGCGGTAGCGTGTCAGTTGGAAATATCAGTTTACATTTCCAAACATTATTTTTTTCATTAATTGCAATATGCCAAATATTTATTTTAATTAGTTAATAAAAGTGAATTGATAAATTGAATCTATTTATGGCATTATGTTTGAAAGCATCCTCATTTTACAATATTTTTACACCAATGTCTAAAACTTTGAACAGTACTGTAGCTTTGTAGGTAGGATTTTTTTCTTCTGGATTTCTTCTGGATTGAGTCTGTCTCAGTTTGTTCTGTTACTTCTTGTCGTTCCAGACAGACTGGATGATGATCAGATCAGATCTCTGTGTGGAGCACTTGCTGTTGTCAGACTCCTTGACAATAATCTCACTGCATTATTGCAATTTATGACAAAAATTATGTTTGTAAATGTAAATTTTCTTTATTATGCATTTATTATTACCTTATTTGTTCAGCGACTCCTAAACTATTTGTTCATGGGTTAAGTTTTCCAAACCCCTCCAGTGATTGGCCGATATCACTTAATGCAGTGTTTTTGAGCTTTTAACATTCCAAAAGAGGCACCTAGTGGCAAAGAATTAAATTGCATTTTCGTTCAGACCAATGTGAAAAGGGCCAACAATTCGTCGTAGCGAAGTAACTAGTTACGTTGTGGCAACCGGAAAAGTGAAAGGTGCCTTTACTTCGCCACAACATAACTTCGTTTCATTGCCAGTTCGTAAGGGCGACGTCGTGGCAACATAATGGATCAGTAGTTTTGTGCTGATCAGTTGGTGTTAATTTATTTTTATTTTATTCATTTTCTATGTGCGAACATGCACTTTAATCTAATTTATGTCCTCATAATATGCCCAAACTAACATAAAGGCTGTTCCAACAGCTGCGAATGATGAATACAGACTCAAAATGAATTCAGTTTATTTATTTTGAAAAACACACAAACATGAACAGTAAAATACACAAATTATTAATAAAAACACAGGATAAACAGTGAATGAAAGCATCAAAGATGTCCCGTACGTTACACAGCATCATTAAACATATATGATAGCGTAACCTTTGCTAGCAGACATATCAGATAATAAAGGAAAAATACCATAATTACAGAGGTATAAAAATTAACAAAAGTACTTAAAGTAGACTGTAGATAATGTTACTTAACTAATTTGAGACAGTTGTTAAACTTTTCTTTGGTACAACCGACGAAAAACGGAGAAATATCAGATGCGTCCTCTCCTCTCCAGCGGCTGATGTTCCCGGTTGCCATGGTAATGGCATACTAATATATTACGAAAAGTGTACGAAGCTGGGAAATTCTTGGTTATCTTGTTATGTAAGTAGGAAGTACCGAGGACGTCGTGAATTGGTAATAGGATGGTAACGGAATTCTGTGCATACGACGTTGTGGTTACGTTGCCAATTGGTCATGAAATTCATAAAAAAAAGTCATGAAATTACCAAAAATGACAAATATGTTACGTAACTGTTACGTCGTGTGTTAGCTGGGATGCTATATGCTAATATTTTTCATTTTGACGTCAACATGAAACAGCTTGGGACTCAGAGTAGACTCTCCTGAGAGACAATACAGTGCACTTTCAGATTTAATAGTTTGCAGGATGTTTTCATTTACTTAAAGTTGTGTTACACACTGAATGGGGCACTTTATCGGCTGTTTATTAGTACTTATTCTGCACGTATTCTGCATGACCATAATACATTCCTAATCCTACCCAATACCTAAACTTAGCAACTACTTAACTAAATATTAATATGCAGCAAATGAAGAGTTTATTAAGGTGAAAGTTATAGTTAAGGGTTAGTTAATAGCTAAATATCATTCTCCGCTCTGCATATTTGAACAACTATATTGTGTGCTACATGTAAAATCCCAGTGCTCAGATTTACAATGTGAATGAAGGAAAGGGAGGATTATTTGTGCTTAATGCCTTTAGAGTTATTGAATTCCTCACCAAAAGCTATCACATGACTTCTGGAATACAATTGTATGAACTATACCTTAATGGTTCTTTTGTGTTGCTTTTTTGTTTTGTTTTGTCCTTTATCAGCTTTGCCAGCTGTGATCATGCTGCTTTTCCACTTCAGATGCACACTCTGGGTCTAAATAGCTTTATTGAGGTTTATTTTCAGGAGTGGCTCTCATCCTGATTTAGCAGAATTGCACAATGCTGGAGATAAATGTATGGCTTGAGATGCAGAAGCCAGCGGTTGAATTTTGTGCAAGGCATACCGGTGTGACTCCATTTGTTTTGGTTGTTCAATAAGTCTGCTGGAATTGAAAAGTATCAGGTTAGACAATCTGCAGAATTAGTTTTGTAAAGTTTTCTGGGTATGGGACAGGGCTATGTGATTGCGTTGCCACAGGTGTTGCTTGCCTCTGAATTCAGGTACTATGGAGGTTGGACTAATTTGTTGAAGTTTGGTCTTTCTTTGGCCCTTTACTTTCTCTCTCTTCCCATACATATTTATTTCATCTTCAGTTCTGTAAAAGAAGTTTACAGAAGAGTACACCAACATAGAATATACAACAAAATAAAGGTGAAGTGTGAGTTCTGTTAAAAAAGTAAACAAAAAAGATAATATAAATGAAAAAAACAACAACAACAAAAAACTGAAAAGAGATTTGTCTAACATAGGTGCATAATTGTCACACTGTAGGCATTGTCTGTGTCTTTATGTGTCCATGTGCCTGTGTTTATGTTTACCTGTGTCTTCCATGTGCTTTCACTTATTTGTAACCCCGCTTTCGTCATTAGTGTTTCATTCCAGGTGTGGCTGTATAAATTCACATCCCATGTCTTGTATCTCCATCAGTTGTTGATGTTGGAAGTACCCTGTTGTCAAGCCCTCCGTGTTTTCCTGTGTTCCTGGTGTTTTTCTGTGTTTCTCTGCCTCTCTCTGCCTCCCTGGATCTGGACCTAAGCCTCCTCTCGGATTCTCACTCTTGCCTCGCCTCTGGACTCTGTTTGCCTGACCCTTTGCCACAAACTCTGATTATTCTCTCGTCTCAGCCTTTGATGTACTGTTTGCCCTTGGATGACTTTGCCTGTGACTTTCCTCTGTGTGTGTGAGTCAATAAATGTTTGCATATGGATCCGACCCGTACGTTTCCACGTGTCTCAATTGTGACAATAATTAAATATTTTCAGCAATATTTCAAGTCCATTTTCAGCAGTTTTACATTGCCTTTATTTTGCAACCTTCCCAAACATTTAACTCCAAATAACGAGTCCTGTTATTTCTTCCGGATGTGGTGTCCAACACCTGTCTTTTTAACTAACTGACATTATCTCTGCGGTAAAGATGCTGTTTATCATTTATTACATGCGCTTGCTGATTGTAATAGTCCTAATAGCAGTGATTGTTCCCTCTTTAATGGAGCTCCCCTATTGTTTGTCATCTTCTCCTGTCTATTAGTTCATTACGAATTCTTTACTGCAGCTTTACCTAACCACAAATCACCTCCTCTTTGTGCCCTGGTCTGCGTTTACTTGGGATGCGGTTTTGATTCATAAAGCGTTATGGTCCTACAGTGTTTATCCCCTCTTAACATAACGCTAGATCAAAGTGATTATTTGTGCTGAAGGCAGTAGTGTAATATGCATTTATGCCTTGTACATAGGGTTTATGGACGAATCTCACATAAACATGTCACAGTCCAAGCCAAAATGTGTGTGATATAATATTCAGAAAATGTAGCCCAGTTATAGGAGCATTATTGCTTTATGCATGCATTCTAACATTAATTTAACAACAATTAGGGACCCTCCCAGTTCCTCATTATTGTGATATGTCGGGTTGTTTGCCAAATTTTCATTACTACATATATATATATATATTTATATATTAAATATAAAGCATCTACGGCATATCGCGTTGGCCAAAACACACAAGGAAACACGTTGTGAAAAAGAATATCACAGACATCGCACTCAGACTCTAGAATTATCATAGAGATTGTGACAGAAAAACGCAGACATGGCAGATTCGGATGGGATTAAAGTCACCAAGTACATCTGTGAAACAATACATTCTCTAACGACCCCCCTGTAAAACTAGTCCCGTCCGAATAGGGCTTTATTTTTAGTCATTATTTAGGTAGCACACATATTCTGAATGCCTTTGGCAGAATTCAAATGAGCCATTTTAATCTAGATTAAAAAAAAATAATTGATGCCCACCCCTAATATATATATAGTATATAATATATACACATACACACATATACAGTAATTATACTGTATATATATATATTTATTTATATGTAGTCATGAAAATGTGTTAATTTGGTACAGTAAGGAGAATTGAGGTCAAATATTCTTAATTGTGATTAAATAAATCCAAAAAATAGGGTTACTTTTAAAGTGTAAAATGTATTTGTTTTACTTTTTTACTGTTAGATATGCCTGACAGATTCAGAGAAAAATGCTGTTCTCATTTGACCTGATTTTGTTACAATTTGTATTAATAAATCACATTGAATATAATTACATGTATTTTGTGTTTAGATAGATCGCTTCCTTTTAGGACGGGCTAGGCAGGACTCGGAAACGGAATGAATGCTAAGAAACATTTATTAAACAGAAAACACAAAGGAAAACGCGGAGAGCTTCGCAGAGCTCGGAGTGCAGACACAAAACTTTAACAACAGACAAAGACAGACTGAACAGGGCCCGGATTTATACACAGACTAATTAGACGATAACAAGACACACCTGGACAGACACGGCTGGGGGAGGATACCAGGTAACGAGTGGGGCGGGGTCACAAACAAGACACGGCACATGGAAACACAACGAAAACAAAACAAAAGGCACATGGAACGCAGGACG
>JAUYWG010000047.1:20022154-20032169 GCA_034779775.1 Enteromius afrohamiltoni
GTCTGTCTACGCTGTGTGTGTAAATAAAACAGCTTGCACTTAAATCCAAATGCTTCCTCGCCTCCTCCCTCGTGACACTATCAATGTGGTATGAAAACGTGTTCTTCCTTTGAATGAAGTTGATTTTTTTTTTAGCCTATTGTCGGATTTATTTATTTTTTGGTCATGATTTGACCAAATCAGTTTCAGTTTCATAGAAATCTTATGTAATTTTTAGAATCTTTAGATGTTTTCCCTGGAAAACAAGAATATCACTTTCTTGCTGAGTTACCAGCAGACTTTAAAGTGTTGCTAATCCGACTCATTGTTGCTCCTTAGACATTTACTGTCATTTTATATTCCCTTCAGTTTATTCTTTCAGTTTGTTTTATTTGATCCTACATTTGCAGTATCTTCATCAAACCTGCAGAACCTCTTTATTAGTAATACTACACACACTGCTCTTATAAAATTCACCACATTTTCTTCCATCTGCTATCACATTTATTCAGACCTATTGGCAAAAGCTTTTTGGTTCTGGATGGATGTGAATTATCAGTGACATCTTCCAACCCCGGTATTTATCGCCCTAGGTCATCATTTACACGCACACATGCAGGTTTAATAAATGTACAGTCATCACTGACGCACACCTCAGACAGACTACATATTAATGATTCCTTCAGGGTGTATATCAGATTTACCTGTCACGTATCAAATCGATAAGCCAATGAGATACCAGATAATTCTGCTGCTACTGCTTGAAATATCTTATGAGTCATATCTG
This sequence comes from Enteromius afrohamiltoni, assembly GCA_034779775.1. Lineage (NCBI taxonomy): Eukaryota > Metazoa > Chordata > Actinopteri > Cypriniformes > Cyprinidae > Enteromius > Enteromius afrohamiltoni. The sequence goes on from JAUYWG010000047.1 coordinate 20,022,921, forward strand.
GAAAACTTTACACGCAGACAGACTTATGATTGGCCAGAAGATCCTGCATGAATCATCTGTTGGACGTGTCTCATGGTGGCAGCTGTAAAATTCAGTCCTAAAAGTCATCTACATGTCTTCTCTTATATATATACTTTCCATTCCCCCTTTACTTTTTTGCTTGCTATTGTTCTCTCTTACTTTTTCTCTCATTCAGACACATGACCTCTGCATCCCTCCAGCCTTGAACCGATAAAGACGCTCAGATGCCTAGAATAGACATCCTGCCTTCTCATTCAGAGCTATTCTTGCTGTGCCAGTGAAGAGCCAATCCTGACAGCTTTAGAGGAGAGAAACCGAGAGAGAGAGCAGCACTGTGTATGATGGTGGAGGCTTGCCCTACCAATTAAACTGTTCTCGAGATCGTCAGCGCTGCATCTAAAATGGTGAAAATCAAAAAAAAAAAGATTTTACCTGCCGTTATTCTCCAGATTGCAGCTGTGAGACAGATTCCCAGAGGAAAATTTTATGACTCAGAGGTTGCTCTTTCAGGATACTCTGGAGTTCATAGTTATATTTCATTTAAGTATTGACTGAGGGTCAGATCACGGTCCCAAAAGGCCTTTGAGCAAATATTTTAGGATATCGAAAAAGTAAAGATGTAGAATGCATCACATAAAAAGTTACTTATTCAGATTACTCACTGTTAATAAGAACACATGCTGTTCTAAATATATTGTGTCATAATCTTGTATTGGTTTAAAACAATCCTTGTTTTTGGTCGGAATCTCATTGAAATAGTGGATTTTCACTGGTGATATACACAGTGTTCCATATTCTGTTTTATTGTGCATACAGTCTTTCAGATCATGATGGAGAGATCTTGGTCATAAATAATTATGGTTTCACGGTTTGGTTTTAATTCGATGAAAAGAACAGCCTTGTAGAGCCATTTATTCCTAAATCCCTTACAATGTACTTTTGTGACTGACTAAGAGGAACTAGCTCAAAAGAGTCATTTTTTTGTGTATGGACAGCACTAGTTGTACTGTGTGGTTTTGAATGTACAGTAAAACATTTAGTTCGGAGCCGTTTCTTAGTACTGGTTACACTTTTTGCTGTTTTATGGTTTTGGTTCACTGCCAGAGAACTAGTTCATGTGAGTTATTTGTTTATAGCTTGCATTGCACTACAGTTTGCTAAGAAAGGAAGCTGCTTGCTTGTTTGGGAACTAGTCTAAACTGGGTGTGCTATATCTTTGAAACAACAACACTAGTTGTTTTTGCCTTTGCGTGCAGTGTCCAATGATTTTGATTGTTTTATTTTGCCTTATTTCATCACAGTCATTTTAGATTGCAAGCTTGCAATTGAGGATGAATTCTAATTTCTCTTGTCATGGGTAAAGTGCCTCTACATAGGGTGACCGTACATGCCATTTTTCCTGTATGCGTCCTGGCTAGGATTTCTGTGAGTCTATAGGGTTTGGCTTGATTTGCATGCGCAGACCGATTGGTATGACATCGGTTCCTTATATTTTCGAAACACTCTTGAGGGCACTTTAAGTGGTGAGCAATGTATATGTGTAACGGTTACCTTTGGGAAGAAAGTTCATGTTCAAATCTTGCAGAGAATGACATATCTGAGATCTGTTGAACGTTACATTGGTCTTTTTCTGGGGAGAAGAATCTGAGAAGTGAGAGTTGGTTTCCATTAAAAAGGAATGAGATATTAAAGGGATCTCATTTGTGATTGTTCTTTCCTACAGGTTCTCTTTCTCTATTCTGGGTATGAAGTAGGTCTGGACTATTAGTTAACAAATCCCACGATGCCACACTCCTGTGAGGATAAATTATCTAAAACTAAAGTCATTAAGAGGTGATGAGCAGACCTGACCCGGTACAAACGTTTGGGAAAACGCAGACATCTCATTGGCTGCATTCATTATATCTCAGCTCTATCTGCGACAGCAATCATCAAATGATAAATGAACCTCAATGTTTATTCTTCAAAATGCAGAGAATAGGTGGCTCTAGAGAATGTGAGCCTCTAAATCCCCTTCCCTCTATCTCTCCCTCGCTCTCTTTCTCTGCCGCTTCCGTAATTACTTCTGAGCTGCAGTGAACTTGGCCATGGAGACATATAACTCTCCCTTCAAATGTCAGCAGCTCATTGCAGCTGCTCTAATTGGGCTGGTGTAAATGCGAGGTGGCTTTTTCTACCGCTTCATCGATTTCTTCTCCTTTCCTCACCTTTGTCATTTCACACTGTCTGTGTGTGACAACAACTGCCAATCTCTCAAGTGTCCGTTAAAGCTGTTGAGCTCCTTGGGTCTGCGACTGATGTGGAATCAGCACTACGGTGCGGGCAGCATTGGTCTGATCAAAAAGTTTTATTACATTCATGTGGGATTATTGTATTGGGATGTAATTCTACCAATGAATACTGGATTTACTATTGAACATTAATGGACAATTGAGGTGCATATGTGGCCACAATGTGACGTGAAGTAGTTGTATTACAGTTTTGTTTTTTTTTCAGCTCAAAAGTCCATCTGTAATGGTCTATTACTAGACTTTTTTTAGAAGTTCACTCGGTTTCACAGACGAGGCTTAAACCTAGTCCTAGACTAAAATGTAAATCTGAGCTGTTTCAATTGAAAGGACCTGTCAATGCCTTTATTTGTGACCCTGGACCACAAAACCAGTCTTAAGTCGCTGGGGTTTATTTGTAGCCATATCCAAAAATACATTGCATGGGTCAATATTATTTTTTTTATTTTTTTGCCAAAAATATTTAGGAAATTAAGTAAAGATCATGTTACATGAAGATTTTTTGTAAAATTCCTACTGTAAACATATTAAAATGTCATTTTTGATTAGTAAAATGCATTGATAAGATATTCATTTGGACAACTTTAAAGGAGATTTGCTCAGTATTTAGATTTTTTTGCACCCTCTGATTCCAGATTTTCAAATAGATGTATCTCGGTCAAATATTGTCCTATCCTAACAGCTTATTTATATGCTCTTATATGATGTCTACATCTCAGTTTTGTAAAATTTTACCTTATGACTGGTTTTGTGGTCCAGTTAAAATGTATAAATGTTCGGAGAGTGTGCAGCATGGACCTGTTTTTTCCGTAGGTTCTTCACCTTGGTGAACCTACCTAAACTTCCTCCAATGACCACCAGAGAGCAGACTAACACAGCTCACAGCCGCCATTGACAACCTAGCATAACAGTTTACATTGGCTTAAATGAAGGAGGGAGCTACAACACCACAAAAAAAAAGAAAGAAAAAAAAAAAAGACCTGGATGCCATTTGTTTTAGTCATGGGCGCAGGTCTGTCTGAAAAAAATCCCTGATATCACATGAGAGCCCAGCAGATTACAGAGCGTTTGAGGAGAGACAGAAATAATTTACAGAGATTTCCGGCTCTGAACTCAAAGCATTTTGTGCAGTCTCAAGGTTCAGTGGTTTATCGATATTGTATTTATGTTTATAAAAACGATCATAAAGAACACTTTGGACTTATTCTCTGATGTCCAAAGCAAAAGCAACATGTTCAATCATTCAAGATAATAAGGTTACAAATCTCTTTCTGAATGGATGCCTTTCTCCAGTTTGTGTGTGTGCCTCTGTAACTAGAGCACATCACAGGTAATTCATAACTCTGACATATCATACATCATAATTGTACAGCCAGGTTTGCTGGTTTGCATTTCTCTGATGTGACTGAACTTCTATTTGAATTTGACTCGTGATTTGTAGGCTATAATATAGTCTGTTTGATGTTGTTATCAGTATCAGGGGTTTCAGTGAGCGTATAGAGCTCGTATCTGATCAAGGCTCTGTATGCTTACATTATAAACACACATAATCATTGCAGTCTTGGGGCAAGATAAGTGGTATATTACTAGGGCACGGCATAAATTGGATAGTAATGGTCAGTTAGTCTGTTTAAAAGGTTGAATTTTTTTATACCCTCCATTTTTTTGTGTTTCCTTTAACAATACTATGCTATGAACCAAAAACACTTGTATATTAGTGTGTAATTTCTAAGTTAATGCATTTTGACATTTACATCTCATAACCAGCTCCATATGCAGGCTTTTCTAATATGATAAACATGCTCAGTAGCTCACCTGGTATTACATGAAACATGAGTCACAATTGAGGAAGTTAAGAAGGAGGCTATACATGCAAGGTTGCTTTGGAAAACATATTTCATATTTGCTTACATCTAAGGTAGAGTTTATGTAGTTGGTTCTTTATTTTCAAAAAACTTTATATACAAGAAATATACAAGAAGCAACATAATATTATTTTGCAGAAATGTTGCCACAGGCGCATTTTTTTTTTACAGTGAGCCTGAGTTGCATGCAAGAAGGCAGTCCCATGATGCATTGCAACACATTTTATTTGAAAAATCCATCCAATATCGCAGATAAAACAAGAGTGTTATTTAAATAAACAGCAATACTTGTGTGTACTGTGTACTATTGGGGCTGTAACTATGCAACATGCTAATGCGAAAGCTATTGAAAACAGTTGGAACACAAGTTGCTGATGTGAAGGTCGCTATTTGAGTTGCTTCCTATGTTGGCAGTAGACAGCAGGGCAGCTCACCAGTTTTTGGAAGAGAGCCAGTAACTCTGTTGCAAACCCTAGTGAGCTGCCTAACAGTCTACATAGGGAGCTATCTTTCACTGTGGTACACTAACACAAATGAAGCTTCACAATCTCTTGGTATGCTGTAAGAACGTACTACAAAGACAATGCAATACTCTAATCAGCACAGCAAACAGAGCACACATTCATATTTTTAAATACTTTATACTATATTTAAACTTTTAATATTTTAATATTTTTAAACTTTTATAATCAACATCTCTCTTCTGCCAAACCGCATTCTTTCAATGTTATAATGAATGCTACCTTAGATTTTGGCCAAATGTAGATTACCTTTAGGGACAACCTTGAGAGCTTGGCCATGATTCCTAAAAATGCTTTCTAGCTAGGCAGCACACTAGGGTTTGGAACAGAGCTGTTCCAAAATGAAAATGTGGTTTTGGGCTTTGTTTCTTGCTTTTCTTTTTCATGCAATTTAAACGTACATTTTGATGTCCTTGTAGTGCAAAAATCAACAGCAGGAGTCTTTCAACTTCGTAAAGACCAAAACACGTCTGTGTCATTTTTTTTGACAGAGACACAGCGAGTGGTCTGTTTTCATGGCAACAGTCGAGACTCACGTGGACCAGGATGAAAAACTCAGAGATGTTCCACTGTGACGTGGTTTAGAAGAAAGCATGGGTATTCATTTACATGCTTAATATGAATGTGTGTTTATGGGCGAGCGCTCTGAAAAACAGATTTAGAACCTTTTCAGACACAAAGCCAGACTGTGACTTCTGTCAAAAGCGTCTGTTTATTTTTAAGGAAATCATCAACTACTTGGGTGTATGGGTTTGGATCCCTGAGGCTTGGGGTCAAAGGTCATTTAAAAAAATTGTTTCTCCTATTGACCGCTTCACATTTGACTAAACTGTGTAAACATATGCTTTGTAAGTTCACTATTTTATTCAATGTATGCAGAAGTCAACTGATTTTAGCTGGTATTTCAGAAGCACCATCAGTCACTATGTGCACCCTTTGGAGACAAACTTCAGAAATAATTATCCTTCAAAGCAAAAAAAACTTTTTTTTTGTACCTGAAAAGGTTAAACCTGTTTAAGGTGAACTTTTCAGTCAATTACTGATGTAAATTGAACCTATTAGACCACTTCCAGAACAAAGTTTCTTCAGCTTCTCGTCAGAATGTTTTTTTTCCCAGACATTTCTGTTGACAATTAACTAAAAGTGCTTACAGGGCAGAGTGATGTAGTTGTTGTGAAGAAGGGCCTCATTTTCTCCTTTATTGCTCATACACACTGGCTTTATTTGTCCTGTTACTACAATCCCCGTGAGTGCATTTAACAAAAATGGCCCAAACTCACCAAATTAGAAACAAACTGTTGCAATTTACTTTCTACTTCTGCCTGAAAAGATGAGACTTCCTTTCTCAGAATCAAGTTGCCATTGCCAGGATAAACAGATTGTTTTTTTCTTTTCTTTATAAGTCATATTACTCTAGACTTCTTCTTATTGCAGATCAGTTAATGCTTGTAATTTTTTTTCTCTGTTCTCACCAGGGAATCACATATCAGCTTTATGCCAGTCACAGCTTCAAGTCATAATGTATTAGCGCATGTTGAAAGGCAGGTGTTTCAGAGTTTGTATCCCTCTGAATTTATGCTGATATTGCTGCAAAGACATATTTTGGTAATTTAATACATGCTTTTCAATAGATTAGATTTTTTTTTTTTTTTAATTGCCTAAACAAATCAAAGGTGACAGACACAGAATGCACTAATGTAAACACACACTTGTTTTCTTTTAATGTTCCCTCATTGCATTAATGTTACAAACTAGCACCACCATGCAGTAGTTATTAGTTGTCCATCATATTGTTGCCGCTCTGCTGAGTTTGTTTGTGCCCTGCATGAGTGATACATTTTTTGTTTGCTCATGTGTATTAATGAATTCCTGTAACTACAGGTTGTTGTTTCTTGGGGAATGCTCCCCATTTATAATTAGCTCAGGCAGAGAACGAAAAATGACAATAAGATAAAGGCATGACTCATTTTAATCATGAAACTATTAAACCTTCCAATACGTGATTACAGGACTGGGAGTGAATCATCAGCACTGCTTGACGTCAGATGCCCGTAATTGCAATTTATTCACCTTTTTGCTCCGGTCTCTGTGGTAATGCATGATGGAAAAACTCTGCAAGACCTTATTGACCTGATCAATGAATTAAAAATGGCCGAGGTCTGCAAATGAGACCCGACCAGCACGGTACTGACCGAACTGACCTGAACCCACTCTGTTTACTTCTTCCAGGAATTAATATCTATCAATCAATTGACTTCAGAAGATTCTGAACATACGGACGACTTTCATTGTGCTTTTCGGTTAGTTTGATAGCCGCATCTGTGAAAAATAACATGAGGGTGACAATCAAGCTTTGAGGGAAATACTTAAAGCTTATTATGAGCCGAAGGAGAAAACTTCCTCCCTTCCTCCTGTTTGTCACCACATTCCCCCTCTTCGACAAACAATCTCCGTCTCTCTGGAGACTTTCCATCCATTCTTCTGTTATTTTGCTCTCTGTCTATCTCTCTCTCTGTGCCAGGCAGGAACCCCCTTGGCATGTGAAATAAAGAATTATACGAGAGTGGTCTGCCATTCACTGTGCATCATTCAAAATTCAGAAGTTCAGTCTGAGTTTTATTAGCCCGGGTAGCAGGAATGTGCTCATAACGTGACAGCATTACATCGAGCAATCCTCCAATAGAATTATGCCAAATGCAAATTGCATCAGAGGTGTTAGAATGTCGTTTTTATTGCACTAGAATCTCTGTGGATGACACTGAAAATTCATTACGGCGAAATACCAATATTACATTTTTGAAAGAGAAGAAAGGCATGCTAAGCAGACATTTTTACGCTAGAGTGATGGTCCCTTGGTGTAATGGCTTTGCAGAAGAAAAGCCAAAGGCAGGGATGTAATGCGGTTTTAGAAGTGGTCTGGATCACATACCTGGACTGGAGGGATGTGATCGCGTTCCAGACGATATCACATGCAGTGAGAGAATGTCAGAAGTGTGTGTGTGTGTGTGTGTGTGTGAGAGAAAGCTATTGGCACTTATTTGGATTTCTCCATTATACATTGAGAGAGGTAATTAGAAATGATTAAATGGCTCGTGATAATTGTCTGGAGAGGGCTTGTGGGATTGAGAGCTTTTGAATCTGAGAACTCAATGGCCAACTGCGTTGTCTCATGAAAGTGAATGGTCTTGTGTTGTAGCTGGCTGATCATGTGCTATAATTCCATTTGAAGTCTCTCTAATGGAAATGGTGCAGGTGTAATTGACGTTATAGTAATTGCAACTCAGCTTCATGATATACAGTAGCAAGGACACTCTGAAATGGCACTAGGCTGATCATAATATCATGGCTAATATTTATTAAAAAATATTTATTTATTATAATAATAAAAAATAAAAAAATCAAAGGGTCATATTTTGTTGCTAAAAATAACATTCATTTGTGGATTTGGTGCAATGTGTTTATGTGGTTTAAGGTGCATAAAACACATTATTTTCCATAAACTGCAGGTTTTTGTTTCTTTTCTTTAAGCTCCGCCTCCTGAAACGTGTCAAATTGTACAAACCTCATTGTTTTAAAAAAGCGAGGTGTACTCTGATTGGCCAGCTTTCAAACACACTGTGACTGGCCAAATACTACAAGCATGTGGTGGAAATGTTACGCCCCTTATCATAATGTGACAATGTGTCCCGGCACTATGACACCAAAACAATAAAACACATCACAAACGAGCACAACCCTTCACTGCTCAAAACTTGCACTTGAATAGTAAATTGCAGACTCTTTTAATAATAAAACGGAACTTACTTAAAGGTTGTGAGTCAGAAGTGCCAGACTGTCCTTGCAGAGTTACCATTTTATAGTCTTTATAGCCAGCATAGTCTACTCTCCAGGTTTTAGGAGTCCTTCATAAACGTGCTGAAAGCAGGAAGCTCAGAGAGAAACACAGAAGACCAGTATCAGAAAAACTGATTTCTTGGTGTATTGAAATAAAATGCATTGAGACATTATAATACAGTGAACATCTGGGTTATTCAACATACCTTATTAAGAAAATGTTGTCACCCACATTTACCACGGTAAAGCCTTTAACAGTGGCATGTAGATGAAGAGATTCAAGCACAGAAGACCAGTATCAGAAGAACATTGATTTTATGCAATATATGAAAAAAACACTAGTTTTATTTTGTAGTAAATTTGGGTTACTCGACATACTTTGTTATTTTAATGCTGTCACCTGATTCATATTTACCACGGTAAAGGCTTGAACAGTGCCATGTAGACAAAGTATAGAAAGAAACGCAGAAGATCAGTATCAGAAGTACACTTATTTTGTGCTTTATTGAAATGAAATGCATTCAGACTTTATATTACAATAAGCACTGGGTTATTCAACATACTTTGTTAACTAAATGTTGTCACCTGACCCCTAAGTACCACGGTAAAGGCTTGAACAGTGGCAAGTAGATGAAGCTCAGAGAGAAACACAGAAGACCAGTATCAGAAGTACACTGATTTTGTGGTTTATTGAAATGAAACGCATTCAGACTTTATATC
>JAUYWG010000047.1:20038925-20055758 GCA_034779775.1 Enteromius afrohamiltoni
GGAAATGATAGATGACTGACACTGATGTACAAGCACCAAATACTGATTGTAAGCCTAAACTTCACAAAAACTATAAACTGTTTTTTCAAATCTGATTGGCTAATCACACTGTTGTTCCAGGGTCAACAAAGATGTTGACCCAGGGACACGCGGAACTCAGCAAAATCAGGTTCTGCGGAGGGGGCTGCAGTGATGGTTGACTTTCAACAACTTTCTCCCATATCCCGTTCTGGTTTTCCAGACGTCTTCCATTCAAGGATTATGGAGGCCATTGTTTTTTTAGGAACCTCAAGTGCAGCAGAAATGTTTTGTAACCTTGGCCAGATATGTGCCTTGCCACTATTCTGTCTCTGAGCTTTTCAGGCAGTTCCTTTGACCTCGTGATTCTCATTTGCTTTGACATGCATTGTGAGCTGTAAAGTCTGTAAAGTAAAGTATTTAGACAGGTGTGTGTCAAATGAAGGCATAGAACCATCTCAAGGATGATCAGAGGAAATGGACAGCACCTGGAAGTGGATTGTTTTATTGCAGGGCCTGGGCCGTGAGAAATTCCTGAGTTTTGACTTCAAGAGGAGACCAAAGCACTCGTCCAACCCTTACAATGTTGGAATGTGTCCTACACCAAATCCAACCCTAATCCTATTTCTAATGTAACAAATGCAAAACTGAAAAAACAAACCACATTTGTTGATTCAACTGTGTCAGTTGAACATTTAAACTGTTTTGTCTAACCGTAGTTACACAGAATTCGAATTCGGAGCTCCTTGCCTTTCAAGGACATCTCTGTACTACATCTAAGAAAACATATAGACATGAAGCTGGATATGTGTGATGCTAACATTCAGAAGCATCAGTTTTCAAATATCCCTGCATATTAATATTGTTTTTAAGTCATAACATGATATTCTGCAAGAAATTGTTTATTGAAAGCTTTTTTAAGCGAAACTCTGTAAATTTGTGTTAAAAGGAAAAAAGGTGTCAGAGATTCACTGCCTCTAATGTTCATTTCTGCCATTGGTTGGACAAACAGATAGTCCTGCCCCAAATTCATGCAGCCAGTTAAATGTATTTTGAGTGCTCAGTAAAAAGTGATGCAACTGTATATTTGTCCATAAGAATCTGCAGAATATCCCCATTTTGTAGAAGTATCACCTTAGTTCTACATGTATTGTCAGATTCTGCTGTTGTGCGTGTTTTAACCTTACCTCTAAATGTCAGAGGGTGAAACTCAGCCTCTTAATGACATCTTGCCCTTTGCAGACTCTGTGTGTCGGGCTCCAGCAGTTGGACATGTCGACATGCACTGCAGAGGAGGTAGATGCACAGTCTCTCAGACCCTCATTATTTTGAGTGTTTCATCATGCTGTAGTTGATATCAGTGTCTATTTCACTGCCTCACTGTTTGCAAATTTAGCATATAATTACTTATTTGTGTCCTATATTTAAATTACATCAGCAGCAGCGAGTGGGTAAAGTTACAATGATGACAGTGATTTTAACATGGGAGTCAACATTCTTTTGTGATGCTGATAATATTACTAATTTCATTAACCTTGATGAGCAAGTCCTTTTTCAATATGCAAATTACCTTATAGGGAGGTTTTTTTATTTATTTATTTTACATAATATAAATAAAAAATAACAAGATAAAAAAAAAATCTAATTAAGACACATTGCTTTACAAATGTAATAAAATACCAGTAACCTAAATATTTAATATAAAATTAAATAAAGAATATAGAATAAACATAAAATAAATTTTTGTGAGATATAACTGTAATGCCGTAGGCGTTCATGTATGTACTTTGCCCCTGTTCTAGCGTTCTCTGTGTTTGTTTATCTTGTCCATGTTCTCTCTGTTTGTTTTCATACATGTTCCCTCATGTCTTTGCCTAATCTGTAACTCCGCCCCTTGCCATTAGTGTTGAGAGCGATCAATGAACAGTGTCCTGGGGAGAAGACAAGAATCGTAATCCGGGAGGCATGCAAGGTCAGCAGCGGGGAATCGGCAAACAATGAACAATACAGAGGGGAAACGCTTACAAGGGTGGTGAAACACACACGCAATGATCAGCAGGGAATGACTGGAGAACCGGGGTATTTATACACAGGACTAACGAGAAAGAGGGGAGGAGAACATATCAGTTGCCATGGAGATGCATGAGAAGGGCGGAGAACATATTGGTTACCAAGACAACACATGAGGTGGGTGGAGACAGCGTACACAGGTGACAGAACAGACATGACATGGAAAAACCCAGACACAGTACATGGGGGGCCGGAGTGCCATCCAATCTGGACTGGCACATCCAGCTGATCATAACAACATAATACATACAAGATACAAATTTAGAACTCTGAAAACATAGTCAGAATTGTGGGATATAAGCTCATAACTAAGATCTAAATCTGAATTGTGAAAATGAAAATGTTGCAGTTGTCTTTTGTGTCAGGAAAAAAAAAACAGAACTGTGAGATACACATTATAAATTCTGATAAAAAAAGTTCTACATTTATAAAATATCAAGTAAACATTATGAGCATAAAGAATTGTGAGATTAAAAAAAGTTGCATTAACCCTTAAATGTTGCATTTTTAAATACTATTAAAAATATATAAAATGAAATACTAATAGCATATAATTATATAAATAATTTTTAATAGCTGGGACGAATACGTTAAGATGTCCGCATTAAAAACATTGACAAAAGTGATTTTATGTCCAAAGCACTTTAAATGTAAGTGTCTACTTTTAAGGTTTCAAATACATTTTAGGAGAGTAAAATGTCAAAATTTGTGAATTTCATTCATTCATTTCATTCAGTGTAACACAATATTTATAGAAGAAAAAAATAATTCAAAAACATGCTTATTGTGACCTTTACATATTAAAATATCTAAAAAGAATAAGGAAGCATACTAGATTTTATTGTGCTTTAAATATGTAAAAAAATCTTACTGACAAATGGGTAAAACTAGGATATTGGCAAAAAAATTAAATAATGACTAATTAGTGTTTTAAAAGTAATTTATCTTTTAAATTGTCAGAATTATATTTTTTTAGTTGTAAATATGCCAGACAAGATTGTAACATTTAACACTTTAAAGTTATTTTGGTTGTTTCAGACAAAAATATCAGAAGCAATTTGAGCCCTTCCTCTCACTGAATGTGTCTGTCTTTAGATCATGGTGTTCCATCTCATAACTTCAGCAGCTGGATCTCTCTAGGGAGGACAATGACAGCCGTTGGGGATCTCTTTATTATTTAGAGCTGCAAAACATTTATCACAAATCACCCTGATGGAGATGTGAACACTTCACAAGCTCAATGTTTGACAGGTTCCTGAGCAGCGTAACAGGAAGTGAGGACAGTGAACTTGCCATTTATTTGTCACAGGAACCTGTAACCTGCACAGGGTCGATATTAAGCCCAGCTATACTTAATTTAAGCCTGTCAAGTCCAGTTTTTTCATGCAGTGTTTTCAAATTAAGTGGCTTTTTCAGATGACATGTCAGCAATACCTGGATGTTTTTGGACAGGACATATATTTGCAATTGAAGTTCATTCATTCACAGCATTGCAGTTTATCAAGCATATTGGGATGTACTGGATTGGCATATTGATTTTTTTTTTTTTTTTTTTTTTTTTAAGAGTTTCCTATTCCTAAATGTGGAAAATAGATGTTTTCCTGATTGGCAATAAATAAAAGAGGAGGAGATTGCTGTTGAACTGAACTGAGATGAGTTGCGACTTTCACAAAGCTGTCAATAAGAATGCAGATGAATAAAACTAAGCGGCAATGAATATGGAAACAAAGAACACACAGTCAAATAAACAATTTCTACGTGCAGATGAGGGACGTTCACATATTAAAGATTCTTATCTGACTTTTATTTGTTTTTTATTTCTCACAGCGCAGACTGCCAATCTGAGAGAAGAATTCATTCATCTATATTGCAATCTAAGTCACAGCACTGAGAACGCTGTCGTTGACCTGTACAGATCCACATAATAGCAGAATAGATGAAGTATTAAACAAAAAGATGATAGCACAATTTCTCTACTCCACTAATCATAATTTATGCAGTTTTCCTGCGAACATAAAAACTTTGAAAGTATGACTTGGAAAGTATAAAGTGAAAGTAAATCAGCACTAAACATCTAAACAGTGTTTAAAAGGGGAAGCTATTCTACAGCTTTTAATGCTATATTGGATACATTATTGTTCAAAGATCAAAAGTATATTATATTAATTATATTTTTATATCAATATCACAAGTAAAATGTGAATGTCATTATTAATTTCGTTTTGATTGGATGTCATTTTGTAATGTTTTGTAATTTATAAATTAAGAACTGCCATTTTATTAATATTCATTTTGTACTTGCTCTAATGTTTCAAACAACATATTTTAACTGAAAATTAAAAATTGTGTAGAACCAAATTTCACTAAGAAGTTGCTTATTAATTCAAAACTAATTATAAAAAACTCAAGTAACGCATCTAATTAAATTTACAATTTTGAAGTGAAATGCACTCCAATAATATTTGTTTGCAGCTTTGAATTAATTTGTCACGCCCTTGTCTTTGTTATGTCTGTCTAGTTAGTTTTGGTTTCGTTTTCTTTCTTCCTGTGTTTCCTAATTTGGGCATGTTCCTGTTCTTGTTTAGTTAATTAGTTACCCGATCCACCTGTGTTCCTCACCTGTCCTGATTTCTCCCTAATGTCCTCAAGTTTAAAAGCCTGTTTAGTTTGTCTTGTCTTTTTCCGGTTATTAAGGTTGTTTTTTTGTGTCTCACTCTTGTCTGTTATTTTGCCCGTTTCATTATTAAAAGACGAAGTTTAATCTGCAGAGCTCCTGTCTACACACAGCGTGACACAATATCAAACCTTTCATTGTTAAAAAAATTGCAATGTCACAAATAAAACATGTTTAATAAATTAATTTTGCTTTATGACATCATCTTTCAGGAAGTGACACTATGTGGTGGAAAACATTTATTGTAGCAAATGGTGCATTCCAACTTATCTCAATCAATCTGCTGTTGGGTTATTTTGGTTTAGTTAAAACATAACTATAATATACAATAAAAACACTAAACTAATCCGCCATTCTGTAAAATATCAATGTAATATTTAAAAAGAAGTTTAAAATCATTAAAAACTTCATGTTCACATACATATGTAATTCAAAAGGTAGCTGCATAACAGCAATGGCCCACATTCTCTTTTCATCATTTCTTGTCTTCTTTCTACTCCTTCCTGTTAATTAAAGGCAAAACATATAAAAATCTGTATTTTCAAAAGCACAAATTAAAAATACAGTTGGTATGCAAATGTGTCGTGTGTCATCTAGAGATAAATGAATGAATATTTATGGTAGTGTAAAAAAGTTCCAGATCATTTATGTTTAAACGTTTTTTTGGTCGCCGCCAAACAAAGAACTAATGAAATAATTATTGATGCCGTTTCGCTGATACACACGCTATCAGCAGCTGACACACCTGAGATGCTCTTGTTTAAGCACGCGTCTAATCAGTCACCAGGCTATTTGAAATTAATGTTTGCCTCACTCCATTAATATGCTGCCACTATCTATCATGCTAAAGATGTTTTTGGTCCAATATGGGGTCTCCAAAAATCCCCCGGTTATGCACTTTCCGCATTTGAATATGAATTTTGACAACAAGACTCTGGCAAATACCACAAGAGCTCTGGGTAACGTAATGGCAAAACAGCAGAGAAAACAACAAATGTCTAGTCGTGTGGTTTGTGTTCAGACTTTTCCCGCTGAGACTGATATATATGAGTAAATAAAGGACACGCTTCCACATGGTCATGAGCCAGAATAGGCCATTGAGATGGATGGGAATGATAAAATCTCCTGGGATTAAAATTTCTTGTATGAAAACAGGGAAGAACTAAATTTATTTCAAACTCCTTTTGCCAGCAGACGGCTGAATAATGTTACTGTAATATCACTCCAAGGAAGCAAAATGGCATGGATCATTCTTGCTGAGAGACTTGATTGTAAGTTCCTCATCCTGACCTCAGCATTTCTGTCCTGGAAACTCATTTACTGCTTCTCCAAGGACTTAATTACCAACAAGACCAAGAACAATAAAGTCCCAGGCAAACAGTTACAACTGCAGACTGATAAGGCCTGGACATTTATCAAAGAAAGCTCTCAATTAAGTCATGCTCTTGACTTTATAGGTGTTCATCGTGCAGAAAACGGCTTTTGTGCAGGCCGTTACCTTGTAATAGGTCAGACTGGCACAACTAAAGCTAAATAATATTTAGGTAACATAATGTGTGAAATAGCTGGCTGACTGAGGCATAAATAGCTGTTTGATGTATGAATATATTGACTGTAATACACTGTAATACATTATTATGACACTCTCATTTTCAGACTGTAGGTAGGTGGTGTGAAATTAAATAAGCATAAAGTAAAAACGCTACTTATAAATGCAATACTGCTTTAAGATTTAAGTCTATCCTGATCAGAGCACTAAAAGGTAATGTTATATGGAATATGGAATGGAATATATGGAATATAAAGGTGTTTTGGTTTTAATTGAGCTGATGGTCTTGAGGTCTTGAAAAGAGGTCTTGGAAATCAATGGGGACTAAAAACTGTTTGGTTACATTCATCAAAATATATTTTGTGTTTAACAGAAGAATACAGGTTTGGAACAACTTAAGCATGAGCAAATGAGGACAATAATTGTTTTGGGGGCGGTGAACTACACCTTAAATTACTTTAGTAGATTGCACAAGCAAGTAAGCTGCCTTTACTTTGTATCCTTGTGTGAAAAGGCAGATATTTTATGATTTTTGTTATTTCTGGAGAGACACACACAAATGTGGCACCATAAATCATGTCTGTGTTGTGACTGATAATCTATGGATTGCATAGATCATGGGGGTGTTCCTGTGGATGGCAGAGCTCCAGGCAGAAGGCAGGGAGAGGGTCATCAATATCCATTGCACTTCAGAGGATCATGGGAAAGAGGCCTGTTTCTGTTCTTCGGCAGGAGCACAGGTGCCTAATGCGACCCAAAACATTCAATGTAAATTTGTCAGAGCGAGTGTGTGCCAAATCAGCGCTCTGTGCTGTTTTCCTTCATAGAGTATAATATCTGCTCATATATTGACAATGTTAGTTTTTTCAGTTCCAATAAGAATATTCTCATAAACACAAATATATAATGTACTATCCTCAACACCTCACAGATGTTATCAGACCACATAAACACTACTGTAATGCCGTAGGCGTTCTTGTATGTACTTTGCCCCTGTCCAAGCATTCTCTGTGTCTGTTTACCTTGTCCATGTGCTCTTTGTTTGTGTACATACCTGTTCGCTCATGTCTTTGCCTAATCTGTAACTCCGCCCCTTGCCAGTCTCTGTAATAAATCCATGCCCCATGTCTTATATCTTTGTCAGTCGTTGCAACCTGAGCTCTGTAATGATTCGCGGGAGTCGTGTGGATCCATTTGCAACAGTTTTAATAAGAGTAGTCAGGCAGACGAAGGTCGGTACACAGATAACAGGAATATCAGAGGACAGGCAAAACTCAGAGTCAAGGACAGGCAAAAGGTCAGGGCAGGCGGCAAAATGGCGGAAAACAAAACACAGGCAGAAAATCAAAGAAGAAAAGCTTAGAAACGATGGCCGTGGCAAATCGAGACTTCGCGTCTTACTTAGGCCAGAGTCAGTGTTTTTATACAGCAAGAAGCCCCGGAACTGAAAACGCTGAGATCTAGGTGCGCGGGGCTAAAGGGTCCGGGCGGAAGCATTAGTACTCCGGCGAAGGTTCCCGCTGCCGTTCGCTGGAGAGGACCACAGAGGCGCGGCTCATGACAATCTCAAGAAAATCCTGACATATTTTACGAGGTGGCTAATTCGTACAAATTTGTATGACCTCACTCGTACAAATACATACGATTTATTCTAAATTGTACGTGTTTTACGAGATGCCAATTTGCCTTTTTAATTAAAAAATTTATTTACATTTTTTTTTGCAATTTAATTTTATTTAATTCCATTTTGTTTTGTTTAGGGACATTTGATTACAAATGTTCATTTAAACATGAAAAAATATGTATCCAATAGTATCTTGTGACAAATTATTGCAACAACATTTATTTGCCTGTGACTTAGGAACTGATAAACTTAGTCAAATTATGCTGTTAGTTCTTCAGCATAGTAGCATTCAGTCTTTATTCTTTGCGCCCCAGAAGATTTGCAGTCATCAGATTTGCTTTGTGTGCATTATGCAAAAGGCAGGATTTTAACAGGATGTGGGCTGACCTGTGGCCAGCAGTGGTGGACAGAACCAAACAAGACTGTTGTATAATAGACAAGGTTCATGTCAGTCAAAATGAGATGCGGTGTATAATAGTCCTGAGGGATCAGTGCACTGGTACATTTATCTAGAGACAGCACCTTAAGAATCAGCCTCTGCATGTTAAGCACATAATTATGGAAAAGCAACAAGAGGCAAAATCCATAATAGCAGCATAAACAGTCTAAGACTGGAAACTAGAATTATATGCAAATTAGATGCAGCTATTTAATGTTAGATTCATTGAGTCATCATACAAAGTAGTTTATTCATTCTGCTGCCTTTATAAAATGAGCTCACAAATAGCCTGTACTGTTTTAGCTTTAATGATGTTGTGCTGCGCTGTACACTGTCGGCTCACTGTGATTGTTTTCATTTGCTTATTTTAAACAAATGCACAGACAATAAAGGGCATTAATAATAACTTAGAAAATCTTCACTTAGTCCCAGCACTTGCTAACTGTAAAGTCAAATGATAATATGAAATGTGTCAGCATATATACAAGGCCTTGCAAAAATAGCTTCCGCAGAATCACTGAGGGAATACAGAAAAGCTGGATCCTGGTCCTGTGAGGGGTCTGCTGTCCCACGGGAAGCCCCAGCTGTGCCCCTCGATTGTCATGCAGGGCTGTAGTGATCATCTTGTGCCGCATACAGCTGAGGGACCACGTCTTTAGCTTCCTTTGTTGGAATCTAGTCGTGCTGCTGAACTGTATTTTAGGCCTCTGGCTGTCTGAGATTCTGATCCAGCATCCAGTCCTGGACTGCAAAACTGTAGTTTAAATTTAAAAAATAATAACTATTTAAAATTGGAATTTTCAGCATTATTGTCTTCAATGTCAAATGGTACTTCAGAAATCATTTGTATGTGGTTTTTTGGAATTTTTTGTGGAAACAGTGATATTTGGAATCTAGAGAGTTATAAATAACAGAATTTATTTATTAAAAGCACCACTTTTAATCATTTTAAAGCATCTTTGCTGAATAAAAGTATTTCTTCAGTGTTGCTGTCACAGTCACACCAGGCTCTGCATTCACACATGCACAACACTTATGCTGTGTCCGAAATCGCAAACTTCCTTACTATATAGTATGCAAAAAAAGTATGCAAGGCCAGTGGCATGTCCGAATTCATAGTATTTAAAATGCAGTAGGTGAGAAGTACCCGGATGACCTACTGCTTCTGCCCGAATTCTGTAGTATGCACACCATGAACACTTCCTATCCCATGAGGCTCAGGAAGAGGAGGTGTCATATTCGAGAAATGGTGGAAAGTGAAGACGTGGCTCATTTCAAGTGTACGTACGTAAAAAAAAAAAAAACACAATCTAAATAAACGGATGACTTATTGAACGTTTTCACTCTGTTGTGACGACCGATGACACGTGACAATATCAATATGGCCGATGTAGTACGTCTGAATTCCATTCATACTACCCACATTCATACTATATAGAATGTACTTTTTAATGGTCGGGTAGTACGTAAAATTTTAAATGTAGTACCTACTTAAGCAGTATACGATTTCGGACGCAGCATCACTCCCTCCTGATTTTGAACATCACCACACTCATCACTCACCACATAAAACCACACAGCACTCTCTGTCCAAGCTCGTTCATGACAAGTGGACTCATAGGTGGCAAATGTACTTACCTTTATAACTACCTTTTGTCATTCCCTGTGTACTCCTCGATCTGTGTATTCTCTCCAGACTTCTTGGACTCCCTTGCTGTGTCTCCTCGTCTCCGGTGTGTGGTTGTGGTTCCCTGTCATTGTGTCTCCATTGTTATATCCTCCAGCAATCACTAATTCCTGCAAGATACAAATTATTGACATTACTGTTACTGGGCATTGATATAACCTTTATCTGTGATACTCACCATTGTTTTCAGCAGCGACCTCTGTTACTCCTCTGCTGCCTAAATAGAAGACTTAATTCATACTTACCTCCTTTGTGAAGTCCGTTTCTTAACAGTTGCACTTCAGCTAACAGTGTGCAGCTTGCACTTTAGATGAAAAATAGTACTCTAATTAGAACATAATTAATATTCCAATAACCTTTACCTGTCAATTGCTAGCACATTTTATGCACAACCTGAAAGAAAATTAAGCTGTACGAAAATTTTAAACATGTATGCATTTATGTATCTGAACTTTAGTGTTTGGTCATCACCAGCTTTTTGGATGTGACCCAAGACCACAAAACAAGCCATAAGCCACAAATTGAGATTTAATTGCGTTGCATTAAATTGAGATCAGTTTCCATTGATGTGTGGTTTGGTTTGCAATATTTGCCTGATATATAAGGATTTGAAAATCTGTAATCTGAGGGTTCAAAAATAAAATCTAAATATTGAGAAAATTGTTTAAATGTTTCAACTCAACTATGGGTCAAATATGGACTAACGCACCTGTTGGGTTACATTTTTGCGTTAAGTTTTATTACAGAAAAAAAAAAGTTTGTTACCATTTAATGCATTTTAATCTGAAGGAAAAAATATAAAGCGAAGCACAGAGTGATGATTGACATGAATGACAAATTGACAAACTGCGCATTATACTCTAATACACAACCTCTCCATTTCCATTGACCGATGTCAGCGAGGACAAACAGAGGCGTAAGATTGACAGATTTTGCACCTTACAAATATCAAGGGCAGCCGCAGCTGTCCTGAACTCTGTTCTCTGTGATACATAGACTCTCTTTCCCCCACAAAGACAAAGTTTGATGAATGAGGTGCTCTGAGGTGCTGCGTGGCCGATCTGTTTCAGAGGACAGTGGAAGCTCTGATCCAAAACCGTGTCCTTTCAGACGCAACAAATTTACTGCTGGTTTCTCCATTCAGTAATTCAACACTTTCAGTAATTCATGACATTTGCAACTCCAGAACATTCACAATATAAAGTACCATAAAACATTGGTTCTTCGCCAAAACCTTTTGCTTCAAGATGCAAGAACTAAAGTTGTTTGTTGTATAAAAGTTAAAACAAATGGTCTTTAAATCAATCCTATTTTACATATTAAGTGGCTCAAAATATGCTAGTAAAATGAACTCATTTCTATTGCAATGAACCAACATGACAGGAAAAAATTTGTATATTTTTATATGTTTCCTGAATTTTGATAAAAATATTTTATATTTAAGGATAAATACTATAGGCATAAATGCACTGTTTCGGAAGTTTGGGTTATATGTTAATTTGAGTTAAATTTTTAGTTCACTTAAAAGTGAGTTTACTTAGATGTTTTAAGGTAACAGATTTTTAATCTACCTGATTTTAGATTACAGTATTTACTGATTTGTTTTATTATTAGTATGATTTTTACATCTGTTACGTATTAAAAAATACAAAAACAAAAACAATCACATTTAAAATCTGCATTCAGATGTTGAAAACCACTGCCAGAAAACTCAACAAATGCAATGAAACATTATAAATATCGGACTTTATGTTGACCTAGCTGTGACTTTCGGTTGCTGCTACACAGTGATATAGTCTTGTTATAAGACCTTGAAATAATGGTTTACCATTAAAGTGCCATTATATGACAACAACCTCAAGGAAATCATAAAGCAATGCAAGTGTTGTATTCTGCTCTCTTATTTGTAATTACTGACAGAATGACAGATAGTGATGCTCCTAAGGCCATGTGGTATTAGTATGCTGGCCTCAGGATAGCCCATCACATTATCACATTTCCAGAGCTATGCAATTGGGTCTTTACTGCGGCACTTGTCAAGTGAAGAATTAAACACAGTGTCCAAATGGCCAAATACTCATATAATGAGAAGGCTAGAGGCAGAAGAATATAGCTTCAAATATCAAATTCTATACACGAGCGTCATGCACTGGCTCACTTAAAAGTGAAATGCAACATTTTATGTAACATTTATAAATGTAGATTAGAAACAAGTGAAAGGCAGTACTGGTGGATGGATTAACTATTTTTTTTTTTACTTGTTTGCATTACCATATTTGCATACAATTTACATATGCATATTGGCATCCAGAAATTTGAAATACCAGTACTAAGAAAAGGAAGATTATGAAAAATAAAAGTCATCAAATTTTAAAGTGAAAAAAAAATGTTTTTATATATTAATTAGTTAATTAATTTTTTATTGTTTAACATTATTGTTAAAGTTTTTTAAAAATGTAATGTTTATTTTTCTTTTTTTAATTATTAGCCATACATTAATTGGAACATATGTGGTGATTAAGGGATAATAGAGAACTTCTTCAAATTATGAATGGTTTTTAAAAGAATAAATGCTACACAATCATATCTTGTAAGAAAAGCATGATGTGATAGGGCCAAACAGACAATATTTTTGGAATCAGCACCCCAAACTTTTTTTTTTTTCAGTTTAAGAAACATTGATATCAGCAGGTCACTAAAAATAAGACTGCAAAGTATAAGGTTTCCATTTTGCACGTTTTTTTTTTTTTTTTCCCATTAAAAAAATGCAGATGGATTATCATTGTGATTGTGGTTAAGTGGGACATGCAACATATTTTTATGCACAGCATGCTGTACATGACAAAGGAGTGCACCTGCATGGATCTGTACAGTACTGAGTCATCAGATCTGTTTAGACAGCAAACAAGAAATGTTTTCACACAGCGATGGTCCATTCAGCCTCTGAATGTGTCCATCAGGGTCTGTCACTATAACAATTTGCCTGCAAATTAAACTAATATATACATTTTTGTCCCATCATAATACACTTTGCAATCATTAATAAACCTTAAATGGCAACTTTAGCTCTCTTGTACCCTAAAACAACAACTTAACAACTGCTCTTTAAGAAAAACAATCAACACCAGGTTAAAAATGAACACTCACTAATAGTTTAGTTGGCATAAGGAAGCTCCACATGGACTATATCACACCAATTACTTTTTAACAGCACAGTTTTTGCTGTGCACTAAATTTAAGGCAATGCCTCATTAGGGGCCATTTTAACTCCCTGCTATCGTCCTTTTTTAACTTTAATGAAGACTGTCTGATTAGATTGGAAGCTATAAATAAGGGTATTCGGACAATTAAACCACACTTTAAAACGTCTGAATGCCATTACATTGATAAAATATCTAACCAAGTGGCATCTATTTTAAAGAATGACAGCCAACGCACACTTTACAAATACAATATTTAAAGGAACCGTACGTAAGAAATGTATTGTAATAATCATAAAATGTCGTGAACATGTTGAAAAACCCCTCTTTTGTTAAAGTTTGTTAAAATTATAAAAGAATATATACAGTTTTAAGCATTTAACAAGTTTATTTTACAAGAGATGCGTTAAACTGATTATAAGTGTGGGGGGGTTTGTTAAAAGTCACTCTGAAAAGTAGTTCATTTTGAGAAAAGCTGCAGTAATTAAGCACAGATGCCGCTTGGTTTGATGTTTTATGTAATGCAATGACATTAAGTGTGGCTTAAGTGTCCAAATACATTTTTGGGGGTCACTGTACATGAAATGGTGAAACACTTTTAATTTGCTTTTATGTTCCACCAGCGTATGGAGGACAGGTGTGCATGCAGATGCTCGTGCTAATGCGGATCGCACCAAAAAAACCTCTTTAATGACTTCACGGCTGTGCGCATTTGTTTTAAGATGTGTCTGTCGGATCGAAAGAAGGCTCTCTCGAGGATGAAACAGTTCTGTGGTCTTTGTGTAAAAAGGGAATGTGACAGCTGTACAGTTCCCATGGTCCACAGCACATCTTTATACTCTCACACATATGCTGCGCGATATACTCTCATGGAATGTCGTTTCCTGTCCTATTCCTGCGTCCTATTTATATCAATCTCTATGGCCATCTGCACATCCGTTATTCCTGGTCACTCTGCATTTGTGATGCTCGTTACTGTAGCGCTGGTTGGGGGTTGTTGCTAGGCAGTGGACCCCAGAGACTGCATTGTCCAGATGCTGCTGGCTTTCCCAGGCTGCCTCCTCTCCAACCAGAAGGAACACAACGCTCTCATTTCTGAAGTGTGTTACTGCATCTGGGGGTGCTTGAAACAGCAGGGAACACTCTCTCTCTCACATGCACATAGACACACACATGCTTGCACACAACGCTGACAAACTTCCGGCACTGCGGAAACTAGGATGGTCTGATTTTTACAAGTTTAAATTTTACTAAAGTTTGTTTGAAACTTTTACACACCGTATACTGTTTCTTACAATTTCTTCAGTGCAAACCCAGTCTGTGTTTTCTATTCAGTGTCTACCTCATCTTTTCAAGGTCAGTTTTTATAGTCAGTTAAGGTCAGTTTTTTAAAGGGATAAATTCCATAGTTTTAATTTAGTATTTATTCATTAGAAACATGATTAAAAAACAAAATTAAGGTTAGAAATGTTTAAATATATATTTAATACAAAAAAGTGTTCCTGCCTGATAATTAAATAAATAATACTCTCTATTCTCTGTTCAGTCTACTTCTAAATAATAATTTAATACAATTTTAACAAAATTATAATTCTATTAATATCCAGCTAGATGATTGTAATACAATTTCGTTATTACATTTTTTAAAAATCTAAATTATCTAAATTATGGTTTTCTTAAAGCCTTATACCAGAAAAATAATATAATGTGCAAAAGTTAAGTTTGATGCATTTACATAGTCAACATTTTACTGATCAGTGATTGCCCATTTTTAAATAAAATACAATTGAAATCTCCAAATATTGACTTTGTCTCAGATGTTTATTTTTAAATATTGAAATGAATTATTTCAATATTGATAATGATTTTTTGCATCTTGAAAAAAATAGTTGTGTTTTGTATCCCTCTGTGTTGTGTGTGTTTAACTTTTCTGTTTGGGAGATAAAATGAGCCTTTATGTCTTCTTTATAAATGCTTTACAAGGCATACATAGTCCTCATTTTAGATAAGCTCACAATACAGAGTCCAAAGGGGCAAAAACAGAGAATAATCCACAGGCAAGGTGAGGTTGCTAAATCAAACAAGGAAAACAAGAAACAAAAGACATGGGAAACGCATTGTAGATGAGGGAAACACTCACAGTACTCAGCGATTAGACACTCACAGTTGAACAATTTATAAAGGGGAGACAATCGGATAAACGAGGGGGCGGAGCTGATTAATCACAATGAAAACTAACAAGAAAAACTTTCACAATAAAAGTCCACATAACACTAAACATGGGAACCATGTTATGAACCACTGACAACTAATGTAATAATTTAGAGAAAAAATTGTTAATAAAGTATGAAAATACAATTAATAAACATTATATGCTCAAGAACAAAAATGTATAGCTGTTTAAATAAACTGCATACTAACGCCTATTAACGTTGGGACAATTCGTTATAAATTGTCTAAATTTACTAATGCTTAACTAATGATTCATACTGCAGTGTTATCACGCCACCAAGCTGTACTGATCCCAGTACAGCCGTCAGTGCACACTCACAATCACCAGCCTTTTAATCACTCACACCTGAATCCAATCAGACTCGCTGTTTATAAGCCACATTCACCAGTTGCTCTACGGCTGAGATCGAGGTAACTACCTACCTGCCTTCACCTCTCATGCTATGGTCAGTTTGTCACATATTGTTGAAGATTTGTTCATGATATCACGACTTCTCAACAATATCTACTCTTACCTGCTCAACCTAAAGCATGTGCCTACCTGTCAGCTAAAAGGGCGCTAAGGATTTAGGCACTTCGAATCACCAGTTCACTTACCTGCACAAACTCTGACAGAGGATCAGTGATCCTTGATCGTCACCATCACGCGAGAACACAACTGCACACTTACCTGTTGTTACTCACCTCTTGTACTCACCTGTGTCCGCAGAGCACTGGCCGCACTGCATTGTCCAGTTCATCGGCACCTGATAGCGAAAGGAGGAAATAAGGAAGCGGATCTTTGGAAAGACTTGAGGATTACAAGAGCGATCAGGAGATCGCCATTGAACTGTTGCTGATATATCTCTGCTGCACCTCTTTCAATAAACATTGTTATTCCTTACCTTCTTTATCCAGAGCCTTCTGTGCTGAGCGTTACAAGTGTGCCGTTATTATAAATTGTGTAAGGTAGCAAGCTTTCCAGGCTCGCATTTCATGTCTCACTTCTGGGGTTTCTAATTTTGGTTTTAATTTTACTTTTACTTTTTGGGCTTTACCTCGTTCTAATCTGAGTCCAATTTATATAAATTATTATTAAATTTAGATTATAATTTTAGGTTTGAATGTTGATTAAAATTTAGTTATATTAATTTAGAAACTTGATTATTCTAGATATGCTAAATACCATTTATCCATTCGCTGGAGACCCGTTATGACTGGGTCCGGCGTCCCGTCCCAAAATACAATGCTTGTTAGTCTAATAACTTGTTTAGAGACACAAGAAATATTTTGTATAATCCGATTTTACCTAACGTGTCAAGCCTTAGTGACATGCAGGAATCAAAGGTCTCATAAAGTGC
>JAUYWG010000047.1:20068735-20081577 GCA_034779775.1 Enteromius afrohamiltoni
TAAAAACATAAAAAACAAAAAAGTTATAGCTGTTTAAATTTATTTTAATAATTATATTTATTATTGTAATTTTATATGTTATTACAGTAATATATAAATAAAACTTTGGTTTACCCTAAAAATAGGCATAGATCTACATAAGTTGTGTACCGAATTTGAGATTGATATCACAAAAAATTATATTTTTGTGAGCCGCTATACCAACAAAGGCCACTAGGCCGACAAACCCGTGATGATATATGAAAAGTACACACGTAGAGCTTTCCAAAGATATATAGTTTATCAATGTTAGATCAGGTTAAGTACAGGACATTATTGTTTAAATATGTAATGGCAAATGGGCCCACCGGTGGGCCCGTTGATAGTTAACCGTTTTTAAACCTGACATTAATACACTATCAGCTAATGAAATAATTAATAAATAATAATTTTAATTCTTATAAAGTCATACAATATGGTTATTAATTATTAAATAACAATACCACACAAATAAATAAATATAATTTTAAAAGCATTGCAGAACACAGATATTGGGTGTTTAATGTTGTAAAGGGTATATTTGTAGTCAAGTCAGAGCAAACAAGCATGGCAGTTCTCTTTTTTATTTATTTCCTGTGTCATTTATCTTACAGATATCTGCACAAGCATGTTGTCATTACAAATGTGTTCCCTGGGTTTTACCTTAGTGCTTTCACAACCTACAGTGTGTGGCAAAAAAATAAAATAAAATAAAAATAAACAAGCTTTTTCAGGTGTCTGGGATATACGCAAACTTTTGTCATCATAGCATTGGGCTAAAACACCACCTACTATACTCACAGTCTGAACAGTCAGTTCTCGTCATTCTGTCCTATTTACTGAAAATAGAAAAACACAAATTAACATTAAATGAAAGCACATTAATGCCAACAGGTAACAGTTTTAATCATCCGCAGACTTAAGTACTATACAATCAAGTCACATGTGTCATTTATACACTGAGTACATTTACAGTGTGCCAGAGGAATATGAGCCATCTGTTGCTTACATTATGGGGGGGGGGGGTACTGAATATACTGTGTAATTTGTAGTAAAATATTTGGAAAATAGACAAAGAAATTTCATAAAAAATTGATAACCAGATTACATATTGGCTACTAGAAATAGCCCCTAGCTTTTTTTTTTACTTAAATATCATTACAAATAAAAAAGTATACTTTAATAATGCATAAGTAAAACTACAGATAAAATCAAAATATAAACACTGAACACTGCACATTTGTGGCTGCACAGGAGATACATCCTGCTGACACACAACCTTGCTTCTAGGCAACAAACACATTTAGACAATTTTTCATAACATACTAATAATTTATGTGACTGGTGTTGTGATGTGATGTAAATGTTTAAAATATTAAGTTTACTCTCTAACAAATGCAAATATTATTTATGATGATAGAAGAAGAAAAAAGAAAAATGACCTTTTGAGGGTATCTAATGCAAGTGAACAGGGTTGTATTTCACACAAGAGGCTATGAACTATATGAAGCTAGACCAAAGCAAAAATTTGCAGTTTATAATTACATAATTTTCTTTTATTTTCTTTTTTTCTGAAAATGACTGGTCGTTTCATTAGAGAAAATCATTATTTACCCACCGGGGTTGTGTGAATTACTTTGTAGCTGCCTAAATATGGATTTTTAGACTGGCAAAAACGGTTTATGTTGCATAGGAGAAAACTCCTGAAATTTTTTTCTCCAAAACCTTAATTTATTTTTGGCTGAAGAAAGAAAATCATATCCATGATGGCATGTGGGTGAGTAAATAATCAGGGAGTTTTCATTTGTGGTTGAACTATCACTTTAATAATGTTGGGTGACTTTTTGACCACGATGCAAGCACGCAGGTCCCCTGCTTGAGTAGATTAGATTCTCAAATCAGTCAAGGGAGTGAGAGAAGGCCGGTCACTCACTGTTATTATGTGTTTCAGAGACTGCTGATCTGATGGCAGCCACATCCAGCGTGATTCCGCTTGGCCTGCTATACATGAGACCCCTACAGTGGTGGCGCAAGACCAAGGGGTTTTCCCCGAGGGTGGAATCCACTTCGAATGATCAAGGTCTCTCGAAATTGTGTGCAAGCCTTGGATATGTGGAGAAAC
Source organism: Enteromius afrohamiltoni (assembly GCA_034779775.1). Lineage (NCBI taxonomy): Eukaryota > Metazoa > Chordata > Actinopteri > Cypriniformes > Cyprinidae > Enteromius > Enteromius afrohamiltoni. The sequence continues at coordinate 20,070,876 of JAUYWG010000047.1, forward strand.
TTTTGGTTTTTAAATCAGGGCCCGGTGCTAGGAGCTCCTGGTCGCCAGTTAATGTTAGTGACAGATGCATCCCTCACTGGTTGGGGAGCAGTCATGAGTGTCCGCTCAGCCCGCGGTCCGTGGAAAGGTCACCATCTCACATGGCACATCAACTGTGTTTCAAGCATTGAAACACTTTCTCCCACTTCCAACAAATCGACATGTGTTGGTACGCACTGACAACACAGCGGTGGTCTCTTATATAAACCATCGGGGGTGGGGGGGGTGCGATCATGGCCACTGTACAAACTGGCACGTCAGATCCTCCTGTGGAGCCAGGGAAAAATCCTCTCGCTGAGAGCAATGTACATTCCTGGCCACCTGAATGTAGGAGCAGACGTCTTGTCATGACAAGGGCTGAGGCCCGAGGATTGGATGCTTCACCCTGAGGTAGTGAAGCAGATTTGGAGAATATTTTATCAAGCGGAAGTGGACCTCTTCGCAAGTCACCAAAATGTGCAACGTCCCCTCTGGTTTTCTCTAGCTCCTCCAGCTCCCATGGGACTGGAAGCTATGGTACAGACCTGGCCGAGGCCCCAATTCCCCAATCGCTCTGTTCCTGGGAGTTCTGACAGGAGTGCGCCGGGGCGATGTCCATTTACTGTTAGTAGCCATGTTCTGGCCAGGCCGAGTATGGTTCTCGGACCTGATAGATCTATTAGACGGCCCTCCATGGGAGGAAAGATCTCTCACAGGCGGGTGGCACCATCTTTCACCCCCGTCCAGAGTTGTGGAAGCTTTGGGTGTGGCCCCTGAGAAGGCACAACTTTTTTTGGGTCTCCCGATGATGTAGAGACCATCCTCCAATCTAGAGCTCCCTCAATGAGGAAAGTGTACTCCCTGAAGTGGAAGTTCTTCACTTCATGGTGCCGAGTTCACCAACAAGACCCTGTTAACTGCCCAATTGGTACAGTTCTTGAGTATCTGCAGGCTCGATTCTCTGCAGGGGTATCCCACTCTACACTGAAGGTGCATGTGTCAGCCTTGTCAGTGTACCACTCTCCCTGGTTCCTCCACACTGCATTAAGGTTGAGACCACCAGTACACTCTCGTGTTCCCACATGGGACCTGGCTGTAGTGCTAGATGCTCTGTGCAGACCGCCATTCGAAGCCCATAGAGAAGATATTTGATTGCCATCTTACTTTCAAGATGACGTTCCTGTTAGCGATCACTTCTCTCAAAAGAGTAGGAAACCTTCAGGCCCTTTCAGTGGCCCCTTCTCATTTAGACTTTGCACCTGGACTGGCAAAAGCTTTTCTGTATCCTAGAGTGGTTTACACAGCGAAGGTCCTTACTACCGCCGCACCACGGCCGATCAAGCTACAGGCATTTAATCCTCCTCCCTTCTGGTACTACGGCCTGGACACTCCTATGACCCCAGGGTCATCAGCCCTCTCGTACTAGTGGTGTATGTTGAGACACAGGGCTCTGGCGGCGTGGGCATCTCGTTCCCATAGCATTTCCGGACACAGTTCCCGAAAAGGAACATCTCCATGGTTACGTAAAACTACGAAGCTAGTGCCGGCTGTGCCGCATGTGCATTTTATACTTCATGGTCTGACGTCACCTGCCCTGTCATGCCCTTCCATTGTACAGATTCGAAAGCAGATTCAGAGTGTGTCACGCAAGAGGTGTTCCCATAGCATTTCTGGATTCAGTGTCTCGTTCCTTTAAGGAACCATGGTTACATATGTAACCTGGAGACGATTTGTAAAAGTGCATATGACCTGTTTTATAAGAACATATTGATCTAGGTGTCCTGTATTATTCAACAGTAATTAATGTATGGAAGCAGATAATTGAAGCGCTAGGCTCTCTGCTAAATTCCTGCACTTCACCAAAAAAATATTTAGGTCCAAAATAACCGCACTTCAGCCAGATAGCATGTACATCCCCACAGCCCCTCTCAGCTTCATCTTCTGCAGTCAGTGAGCAATTGCATATTTAACCTAGTTAAATGAATGGGAATAAGGGCATCCTAAGTAATTAGTTTGCACTGGTTATTTCGTCAGATCCTGTCAGGTTTTGCTTAAGGGGGGACTTGTGTCAGGAGTCAAGCTTGAGTCAAGAACCCTGAATGTTCCTGTTCTATGGCTGCTTTCAGCCCTCAACTAGGACCTTAGTAAGAGCCCTGAGGAATGTGTTGACCTCATGTACCCTTTTCTCAACCTGCAGGGTAAAAGTCCTATAGATTCACAACCTTTATTCAGCCTGTTGTGAAACTTCTGTTCTCTCTCACTGCAGTGACATGCCAACACTTAAAATTTTTACTAACAGGTGAGTTCTAGTGAATTATTTCATACATGTCCTCATACTCTCTGAGACTAAAAGTATGTTTATTATGCAATTAAATATTAAATTAAATATTATATATTATTATGAAAATGTGGTCAATTATTACTTTAATTAATAATTTTATTAATATTTACCTTTATTACACTTCTTTTTTTCATGACATGTACCCCCCAAAACACATTAATATGCAAATTAACTTAATAGATATTCTCATAATGAGAAAAACACTTTCATGGCCATTTTACACACATTTTGCAGAAATAAAAATAGTATATCAAATCATTCTGTTATAGCATAGTTGAGAATCATATTTATACATCTTTATTTGCAAAGTTTATTAAAAACAAAACAAAACATAGAAATAAAAAATGTATTGGTGATTTTAAAAAAGTTGTTGTTTTTGCCTATTTATATTTTTACATATTCATTCCTGTCATGTATTATTATTTTTTTTTTCTTTTGAGAAATTGAGTCCTGATGTTCTCAAACGATATCAATAAAATATATTTTTTACATAATTTTTAATGCTCTAAACATGAGGGAAAAAATTCCCTAAAACTTTTTTTCTCTGAGGATACGGTATTTATTACGTATGTACTGTCACGAAACGTATGTGAAGCATGTGAATCCAAATACAAAATACTTAATACTTAAAACGCACAGAGATCAGGGTACAACAGGTGAGTTCAACGTCAGGGAACAGGTGCGTCAAAGGCAAAGGCGAGAGAGATATCCAGAGAATGGAGCAAGGTGTCAGGCGATCGATATACAGAGTCCGGTGGGGCAGAGGCAAGTGCGGCAAACAGGAACAGACAAAGTAAGCAACGGTAAATCCAGGTAAGACACAGAGACAGAGAAACATGTAGAAACGCTTGCACAGGTGGTGAAACAAACACGCAATGATCAGCAACAAGACTTGTAATACATGTAAAAAAAAAAAAATGAATGGCTCCATTCTATTCCAATTCAGATTGCAATTCTGCACCCTCTTTGCTAACTCAATTGGAATTCAATTCAAATTCAGCCAATTCAGTTAGCATTCTTAGTTCAACTATGAAGGGCGTGCAACACTTTCAGCAGATGGCGAAGCAGAGCTCGTATGTGTATTGACTGTTCATTTCTTCTCATGTTATTCAGAACATGTCCTGGTTTCAGGCTTCTAAAATAACATCTAGCATGACGGCATTATAGGGAAGAGGATACAATTACTGGTATTTCTCTATAGTGCTTTAAGAAACCCAAGACTGTATCTTCTGCTCCACTCCAGGGCCAAAGGACTGTTTAATTATGCACTTCAATATCAAGCGTTTGATGTTATTCTCTCTGTGCAGTCAACAAACTCCAATCTGGGTTTTGAAAAGTGATCATTAAGGAATAAGCTGTCTGCAGAAGGGACTTATAAAAAGAAAAGATTACTAAAAGGCGGGTGCCTTTGTGACTGTTACACTGTAATTAACAGTTTTAAATGTGAAGAGAAAGGCCCTTGCTCATAATTAAAGTCAGACATGATACACTAAACGCATTCTGAAGTCCCTCCGGGAGGAAGATAAGGGCTATTTCACTAACGAGCTATTGTAGTCTGATGAGCCAGTGAGGAGAGGGCAACACACTGACTCTGTTGGAGCAGAAGGGGAATGCACTGCCCGGACATGAGATAAGGACCAATAAAATCTCTAAGGAAATATTATTATGGTATGTTTGAAAAACAGGCCTATCAAAAGAGGTCAGCCTCTTACATACTGAGGTCATACTGTTGTTTAAATAACACTTGCTAGCTTTAATTCCATGCTCTCATATGAAGACAATTCATATCACATTATGTAGCTGAAAGGCTAAACCAATATTCCTACCTCCCTTGATGCTTTGAGAGTGAATAATGTAACATGAATTACGCCGTTTTGCATTAAGTTATTACATTAAATTGCACATAACACAAAACACAGATGAGACTCACCTGGCTAAACTAACAATGAGACACTCTAATAAAACCTAATATTCCATATATAATTACGTAGACACATTTATAACTTTATAAAACTGCAGTGGATCATAGAAGATGAAGGCATGCAGATCCATACGCAGTTATTTTATTCAGGGTCGACAGGCAGAGTCAAACACAGGCAGGTTTCAGGGCAGGCAGCAAACAATCAAAATCCAGATAAACAGTCCAAAAGAGAAAACAAACACGGGAATGAACGCAAAGGGCAAATCAAGACTTCGCCGTCAGTGGGTGTTTGGTTGTGGCTTTTATGTGCGTGTGTAATCAGTATGTGGGTGTGGTGATGAAGTGCAGGTGTGTGTGTGTGTTTGTGTTTGTGTTTGAATGAGGTGCAGGTGTGGGTGTGATCATTCCCAGGGATGCAGCATGATGGGTGATGCAGTTCATAAGCTGGAGCACAGATCTGACTGAAGTGACAACGAGGGTCTCCAGCTGGATATCGTGACATGGTGGAATTACATTTTACAAATGAAAAGATAATTTGCAAAAACTAATAACTAAAAAATCACTTTTGTGCATTCCAAGTAAAATTAAGCAAAGTGCAGTTGGGTTGTTTTGATTAAGTAAGGAATAATTGACGATGGGCCATTGAATTGACATGTATATAGATATCTATGGTTGTAAGAGCTTTGAACAAATAGAAACCATTTGTGATAGAACCGTGATGGTGTCAAAGTTTTCAGGGAAATCAACCTACAAATAGCTTAAATATAGCTGCCTCTGCATATTAAACTTGAATTATATAAAATACTTTTTCACTGAAAAAAATACACACATCAGCTTTCATTAAACGTACATGATTTAAGGCCACTTCAGAACTAGAGCACTTTTCCCTTAAGTGAAGTGAAGTTAGTGATTAAGCGGGGGAAAATATTAGATGCCTCTCTGACCACAGCAGGGGTGCAGTAATCCCATATTTATCGTACATGTTAACTCATTTGTAACTGTCTTTATAAATCAGCAGATAGCTGTGGCTGAATAATTTTGTGGCTTCGAAAAACTAATTAAAACTTCATTAAATGTGAAACTAATTAACTGTTGAGTGCGCAAAATCTGAGGAGTAAAAACATCAGCTGCCAAAACTCATTAGAATATCTCAGTTTCCAGGTTCGGTATCAGGATTCCCTGTCCTCTGTTTGCCAAGATGTAGAAAGGAGGAATCACGCTCATACGTTCAACCTTCAGAAATTTAAAGTTTTATGAGTTTTTTGAAGTCTTTTTAAGCCCAAGTAAAAATAATTTGAGAAGTAAATTGATGGAAGCACAAAATGTCAATATGTTTTCTGAATATAAATGTAGAAAATGAGTTGTGATAACAACAGCCTGAATGACTGAAATAAATTTCTTATTGTATTGTTCTTTTTTGCCTTGTTTTCCACATATTAAACAAACTCAACAAGACCTCTTCATTTTGCAAATATAAATATTTTGATTTAGATATTTGTAAACAAGACACTAAATCTGTGAAGGTATTATATATTTTATAATTTGTTACATTTTTCAGTACATGCAACATTTGATGCCACTTTATGAAATTTTGACTTTCTACTTTGATTTAAGACCATTTTAGGCTTTCATTTGTGGAACGGCAAGTTAAAGGAGCCATACAATGCCAAGTTTCTTTAGGGTCTTAATGGAAAGTTTGTAATATAGTTTGTTTCTCAAATTTCTCAAAGATAGTGTAAAAAACACTAATTTTACCGTGTACTTTAACAATAATAACAATTAATTAACAATAATAATTAATTGAGACTGAGATGAAAAATATTTGTGAAAACGCAACCCAGGCTCATTAGAAACACATGCCTCTACATGCATTTCTGCAACCCCCATAATGACGTACCTTCCTGCACGTTTTTTTTTTTTTTTTGTAGTTTCAAAGTGCTATTTCCAGAGAGTGGCCCTAAAACACACGTTTAATATGTAACCGTGGCACTTTGTATTAGGTTGGTAAAGATCGCAATGTTTTTATAATGCTTTTCGAAGTACGCTTTGCAGTGAGTGCCGCTAAGGATTAATCATGGTGTAAATTTCCCCTACACCAAACACAAACCTTAACCTATACAGTACATGATAGTGTTCAGAAATGCAAAAGTAATTTAAAAGTGTATTCGTTGATACATCCATGCTATTTTAGCTTTCTTACGCTGATTTGAGCTGTTCTGTCAAACCGTTTTACACGAGATTCAATACATTTCAAAGTTATAACATTCTGCAACTAATTGTGTAAACATTTTATTAAACAAAAATGTACCAGTAAATCATACTTTTGTGTGAAAAGGAATAAAAGTTTTACTGCCTCTAGTGTTCACTTTAGATGGAAACTGCAGCGATTCGTATGTATAGAACGTTTTTTTAGTTTTGCAGAAATGTATGAAGAGTCACTTATTTCAACTACAATGCACACATTATAATCTTATCTTTCCCATTCTGCCACACACACACACGGGTGACACTTGGCAGAGCAACTGAAACATCAGAGACAGGGCTGATTGCTCTGTAAAAGTAAAAACAAACCAAAATCACTGTTTTGGCAACAAAGAATTGCAGATGAGATCATACATAATAAAAAACAGTCACTCTGGGAAGGAGAAGGGTTCATATTCACAGTCTAATGCTTGATATTGGATACAGTTTTATAAGTCCTTTGTGCAAAATCAGAATCTTCCGTCTGTGTGTTTACATACTTTTATGGTGAAATTCTGCCAAGTGCATGAAGGCCCCAGATCATCTTATTATTACCTCTAGCACCAGATGCTTATCATCTCAAGATGATATACACTCATTTATTGTTTTCCAGCTCTGTGCAATCCTCCAGATAGTGCTGGTCCAATGGGAAGGACAGAAACTGTGACAGCCACTGATGGAGAGGACCAATAATATCCCAGCCCTGTTTTCACAATCCAATCAAAACTTCATGGATAAAATCAAGTCATTATTTTTCTCTGAAAACTCTGTTTCAGTCAGAAATACATCACATTAAATGTGATGTGAACGCCATATGATAGGGAATACTGGCTATGCTGTGAATGTTTGCTACAGTATGTTGCAAGAATAATGCAAAGATTGCATATCAAATACAGAGAATATTCCAATGCAATTAAAGCAAGTTTTCTCTCACAAACAGCCTTATGATGTGGCTTTATGTCAATGTATTTCTCTACAGAAACGGTGTTTAAAATAAATGTGATCTAAAAATGTCAATTATAAATACAGCATAGACATAAAAGCACATAACTTACATTAAACCTTTAAAATCTTAAATAAAAAAAAAAAAAAATAAAAAAAAAAATCCAATTGATCATCTGGTTGCCATCAGAATAAAAGACCAAACAACTGATAAAAACCTCACAGTAATCCACAGGTTATACACACCTCTTCAGTCCATCAATTAACATCTGATAAAGTGAAAACCCACATGTTTGTACAAACTTCAGATTGTTCTTCTTGAACTTCTAGAACGAGTTGTGGCAGTAGCGGACCCAGGGGGGTTACATTGGTTTGTATTGATACTGGGGCATGTGCTGAAAATAGCTTTATTTTTGCCAAGTGAGACTCTCCAAACAGCAAAATAGGGAAATACATAAATAAATATTTCTGCAGCCAGTAGGGCAGATGTGCATAGAGAAACTATGCCCACTTACCCAACTTTAACTAGCTCTGAGAGAAGATTCCTGGAATCACATCATGAACAAAATCTTTCCAGCTTTTCCAGACTCATAACCAGGGCACTTCCATTCTTGTCACGAGGATTTGTTCTGTTCTTAGAATGTGTCTGAAAGAGAAATAACAGCACAAACAAGGTTACAGTGAGCTCCAGTTCAACAGCCTGGATTTTACAATCTACTTTCCCTCTGCTGCATCTCCTTTTAATGAATTCCCATAAATGTACAGCTCTCTGTATCTGGATATCTGCATATAATAGCCCCCATAGCCCCGTCTTGAATCCTGCCAAGGATACTGTCAGTACTGTTGCAGGAGATAATTCAGACACACAAAACAACTATTTTGCACGGGCATGACAAGATAAGCAGCTGTGATTAATAGGTATGAAATGCCAGCAACAACAAATGCCTGGTATTCAGATCTGAGTCTGCTCAAAAAGAGAGAGAGGCAGACTTGCAGAGAGAGGATGAGAAAAAAATGAGACCGTTGTTGGTCTGAACCCAGAGGAGACTTTTAATGACTTCATTTGAATTTCTTATCAAGTCAGTCATCTGAAGTTAAACTAATGAAAAGTTGCAGCGCTGGACGTAGGTTGTGTCCTCACTTTGCCTCTGATAAAAAATCCTGTTTGCGTGATAGGTTGACTTTTTTAATCACCGTTTCTATCTGTTTTTTTCATTTATTTTTATGAATAATGCAGATCCAAAGTGACTTGCACTGCATTCCAGGTGTGCAACCTACACTTCCTGGTATTTGAACCTTTGACCTTGGTGTTGTTTTTTTGTGAGCTTTTAATACCTCAAAAGCGGCATCTAGTGGCAAAAAATGAATCTGCATTTTCGTTCGGACCAATACAAAAAGGTAATATGCTAATGTTTTATTTTGACATCACCATGAAATGCATTGGGACTTAAAAAGTGACTTGTTTCAATGATTTAGAATAGAGACTTTCTATTGAGAAACAATAATTTTATACGCAGAGCACCTTCAGATTTAGAACTTTGCAGTCTGTTTTTCATTCACTTTGAGCTGTGTTACACACTGCTTGAAACAAAATTTAAAAAAATCTATAACAGGGGCACTTTAAAATGTATGAAAATGAAAAAAATATATTAATAACCCCAAATATATGATAACTATAATATATAATAATTAACAAAAGTCAAATAAGGGAATTAGAATAACTTTAAAGTATAATTGCAGAAAGAGATTTACCCATCAGATGAAGCCAGAATATAAATGCAAAGTGTAAATGCAAAGTTTCATGCTAAGTGCTTTCCCATAGAAAACCATGGAAAACACTGAACTATTAAGAGGATTGCGTTCCTATTCCGGTCTCATCTGCTTTCCTATGTAAACTATACATTGCTAATACAGTGAATTCCATATTTATATATTAATGTTTTAAATATATTACAGAACTTACAACACTCATTAACGTCATGCTGTTATAATGACTGAAAAATTGCATTGAGATTAATATAGAGTGCAATTGGCCAAAACTTAAATTGTATTCAAATACCTTTGCTTTATTGTTTTGAGAGGTGATCTAAATATTTGCGGCTGTGAAACAGATGGAAAATTTACAAGCTTTTGCTGCAGTTCTATGGATGTTTTGCCCTCCAGGTCTTCACACTGGTCATGTGACTCAAAGCTATCTATTGGCTGGATTTAGAGAGATGCCGCTTGATCACCGCTTAATGAAAACCAGGCTTGAGGCTTGACTTACGTCACTTTGATTGGCTAATTTATTATGATGTCTGTCATCAGGCTCATGAGGAATCTCTCTGATCTGCCTATAAACATATAACTCAACATAGAGCCTGTAGCTCTAAAGACATCAATGCAATAAGCATGGAAAAAATAAACAATTTTGTACCTTTTGATGCCTGTGGTTTTGAGGAAAAAACAAAATGGTTTGATGAACCTTTGATACTACTGGTATAATTGTTTACTATTTTTTTTATTAGTTATAACTAAAATTAGTTCAAATTAAAATATTTTTTAAGATAAATGTATTTGTTTATTAAATAATGTGATTAGGAATTTATTAGAAAATATTTAATAAAATATTAAACTTTTCTAGTATTACATAAAAAAAAAAAAAAAACTGAGTCCATAAAATTAAATGCTTTTAACCTGTTTCAGCAGTTGGAGATGGACCTTTTTTCTTTCTTCCTTCTCATCACATCTCTCTATGTGTCTCTTCTTTTATGGAGGGAAAGCCGGCACTAATTAACATCTTTAAGAGTGTAGTGCTCTTCATCTCTAAAGGGCAGTGGAGAGCTGCAGGTCACAGCATAACACAACCACAATGAAGAAATTCCTTCTGTGTTCAAAGCACCCATCAGCTATTTCTAGAATAAAGCCTTTAGATGATTGAGTCCAAAATGATGAATACAAGCAGTTGACCTTGCATTGTAGTTGAAAGCATAGTTGAAAGAAAAAATAACTCAATGATAAAAATCACAAGCAATTTGAATGATTTATGTTACATTTCATTAATAAAAGGCTAGCATTTGGGTCACTAAGTTATTATAGGTGTGTGTGTGTGTGTGTTAAATCAGTATTTTTATTTGTATTAAACTGATCGAAAGTGAAAGCACAGAAATTTATAACATTACGTAAGTTACCCTTTCAGTCGAATCACTTCGACGTTACATATGGGAACTCGCCAGAGAGACCAAATGCCTTTGAGCTTT
>JAUYWG010000047.1:20082803-20107156 GCA_034779775.1 Enteromius afrohamiltoni
GTCTCTCTGGCGAGTTCCCATATGTAACGTCTCCGTTCCCTCCTTCAGGGAACGTGGGTTACGTTCGTAACCTAGACAATTTTAACATCAAACAAATTACATGTTTGATATGATATTGATATGATATTCTTTTAAACTTTCTATTCAAAGAATCCTAAAAAAATAAAAATAAAAAATAATAATAATAGAACATTTTTCTTGTGTAAGAATAATTTTTGAAGGATCATGTAACACTGAAGATGATGCTTGGTATCACAGGAATAAATTAAATTTTATTTTATTTTATAATTTGTTTATAAATATTATTTAATTTATATTCAAATATTAAACAGGTAATTTAAATTGTAATAACATTTTACAATATGTAAATATGGCCTTAAACAAGAAATAAATAAATAGTGTAAAAAAAGGATTTAAGATTTAAAATATACATCTCAATGATAACATTTTGATGAGGTCATGTTAAAGTACCATACTACTATTAGACATCAAACAAATTTAGCTCAAATTTGCTTTACAAAATTAATTTTAAGATGAAGTTAGTTATTTTTTTGTTTAGTTAACAAAAAAAAAAAGAAAAGAAAAAAGAAGGGAAGGAAGTTTAAATGTGTGGCTCTTGGCCCAAAAAAGTTGGAATGATTATCAGATGCTTTGCAGCATATCAAAAGTAAGGCAACTCAATACCATAAGGTTCCTAAAAAGATGGCGTGAGCGCTGCGCTCATTACCTTATGTTCTCTTTTGGCCTCTATTACTAACCAAGGCTGGAATCAATTAGCCGTTAACACACTGGTTGCTTAACATTAATTGACTGGGTCTGAAATGGCCTGAGTGCTTCTTGATTAGTTTTTAAATGCTTGGATGATATTAGACCACATGTTCAGGGGAATCATACTGATTTAAACATGCACTTATTACTTTTTCCCAAATATATACAATAAAATCATTAATTGTGGGCCCTTTCTTACCATGGTTGATGTTGTGCCAGTGGAACACTTATAAAAAAGACAAACTGATTTTTCATTGTTTGAGTGGAACCAAAATTTACCAAAAAATCTCACCAAAGATTTTAAAGGTGGTCGAGCCATTAGAGCAAGCCAGTCTGCTTTTAACCTTGTGTAATTGCATGACCTGAGACAGCCATAATTGAAAAAAAGTTTGTCATCACAAATAAATTCTGACACAGGTTGAGAAAAACACATTTTAACAACCAAAGCCTGAGATTGGGTACTTTTGGTGCCTTGCATGGATCAGCATGACCCAGGAACAAGAAGACATAATTTAGAGTTGAGTGGCACAACAAAAAAACAAAACCCTGTGGTCTGCTGCATTTCAATAAAATGCATTACTGGTCAAAGGTTCTGAATTTTTTATGTATAATAAATAATCATTTTAGAATAAGTATTTTATGACTGCACTAAAAATACAATAAAAACTGTAATATTATGAAATAGTATTACAATTTAATTATAATTACTTTTTCTGATCAAATTATCTGTAAATAAGTGAATTATATCAAAATGTAATTTATTTGTGTGATGTAAAGCTATATATATTTGAAATTGAAATACTTTACATTATAAATGTAAATAATATATATAAATAATAAATAAAAGTGTATCACAGTTTCCACAACAATATTATGCCACAAAAAAACATTGTTTTTTGACATTGATAATAGTGAGAAAAATTAATTCCATGCAATAAAATAAATAATAAATTCAAATGCAAAAATGTTTATATGTAATATATAAAATTATAGTTATTCTCTTGTTATCTTCATAACTTTTGACAGGTATTTACAGAAGAGCGGGGTCCAATCCTCTTAAATTACTGATTAATTGAACCGATGTTAAGGCATAAATAAAGAATTAAGAAAATACATTTCCAGTGAAAAAAAAGAAAAAAGTTCCCAAATAGTGCTGGATCACGGTTTTGCAAAAATTTTTAGTTTACTTCAGCATGGTTCTAACTTATATCACTAATGCCTCATATAAACCCACAATATCAATAAACATATAATGTCAATGGTATGTTGAATGTGCGTATAACAGGGCAGCAGCAGAATGAATCAAACAAACTAGATGGGTCTAATCCTACTATTACCAGATCGGCGGTGACCTTGTTCACAGATGGAGGTCTGTGTATTCACTGTCTGTGCTTGTTCTCTTTCCAGGAAACAATCTGTGGTGACGTTGCCAACAGCCAGTGATAAAGTGGGCTATCAGGCCCAGTGGGCTTCTATACTCGTTTGGAAATATCCGTCTCTGTGTGCATTTCCCTTTCCAGTGAAGGAAGCAGATGCTTGGACACATAATGATCATGCTACGACAAGCGTGTCTCTATAATGATGCAGGCCAGAAGAATGAGGACAGTGTCCTGTCTAGCTCTGTACAACAAAAAAAATATCATACATAATTCATATATACACCTCAATATTTTACACATTTTACACAAACACTTGACATTTTAGTAACACTTCAGTATGTGCTTTCTTCTGCAGAAGATAAATGTGTTCCAATGTTTAGAAAAGGATTTACACCAATAAGGTAAAAAAGCTGAATAGTATTCCTTCATATAACTATATTCAAAATCCTTTGAAGCCATACCCCATAAGATTAATAGACAGAAATAAAAAAAGGAATAGTAAAACAGCAGAAAAAAATAAATAAATACTTTGATGGATTGATGGATTGATTGATTGATTTTAGTTGAAAACTTGAAGGAGAAAAAAAAATAACTTCCAAAGTGGAAGTGGAATTGGTGTCCTTGGCCTGGGCCATTCACTGCAGGGAGGTGTGGATGGTGATGAGGGTGAACTTTCGGCCCAGGAGGTAGTAACTTGACGGCCAATGCTTCCTTCTTGATGGTGACGTTGTTTCTCTCGGCTGTGGTCAGCTTCCTGCTGATGTACAAGACAGGATACTTCTCACTTCTTTGGACTGCAGGCTGCTGTTCCCTGGCTTCCTTAGCCGTGTCCAGGAGTCCACGGGGCTGACATCCGAAGAGGAGCTCGAAGGAGGTGAAGCCACTTGAGGCCTGGGGTACCTCTCGGATCCTGAAGAGAACGTAGGGGATTCCCGGTCCATTCGGTCTTTTGCCGCCACCTGCCAGAGGATTTGCTTCAAGGTTTTGTTGAAATATTCGACGAATAGACTCTGGTCCTCAACTCCTTCACCTTCAGCAGCCTGCAGAGGTCAGCCATTCACTGAGACATGACCCTTACCCTGATTGGTCAGAATCTCCTTTGATGACATCCTGAGTGATGTCACTTGACGGGGTCCTCGAGCTGATTTTCACTGACATTCCACTACCTGTTCAGCCGTGGATCTTCCTTCTATGAGCCAGCACTGCACCAGTCGCATCGGCGGGTTTGTATTCCAAGTCAAAGAAATACTGTGTGGTGCAAATGGGAGAGAGACCAAGCCTGGCCAGTTTTTTTTCTCTACTTCGTCTTATTGGTCAACAGCGTCAGCAGGGAGGGAAAAGTAAGCTCACTGGTCCTCGCCCATCAGCATTCCCAGTCATCTCGGGGCCAACCTTCCCCAATTGCCATAGTTTAGAACATTTGCAGGTCGGACTCCACATCGTCATGTGACTTCATTTTTTGGAGCAGCCTTGTAGCCTGCACTAGGGGATAAGGTAGTGGAACACATTGAACGGCAGTGGTGGCTGCCTGAGGTGCAGCGAAAAAAAACATGAGATGAGGGCGTTCGCAAGTCTTCACTGAAATTCCAGCATTCTCCAACAGTGTCACGGGTGAAGAATCACACGACAAGGACGTGTTAAGAAATCCATGGAGGTTGGATTTATTTCCATTTATTTTCATTTGCAGAGTGAACAAAACAGGAAATATGGTGCTCGGTCCTTCTTCAAGTTCCGGTGAGGGTGATAAATCGTGCTGGGGGAAGCCTGGTCGGTCACACGCTGCTGTCTGGAAGGAAATAGAGATGGTATGTTAGTGCTAGCTCTCATGGAGAATCATTTCAGCTTCTGGTGAGGCTCACGTGGCTTATATGGTCGTGGCCAAACAAGCCACAGCTGTGACTGATCAGCCTGTGATGAGGAATGGCAGGTGTTCCTCGTTTCCAGGGTGCCACTGATGAGACTTCATAATATATATAATTTTGAAAAGCGTAGTGCCAGAAACAAGCCTAACTGCAATGGAGTACATCAAACATATTGCATATAAACTAAAATATTTTATCATTTTTTTATTTGATCTCTTCAGGCAGTTGCTTTGACCTCATGATTCTCATTTGCTCTGACATGCATTGTGAGCTGTAAGGTCTTATATAGACAGGTCTGTGGCTTTCCTAATCAAGTCCAATCAGTATAATCAAATACAGCTGTACTCAAATGAAGTGTAGAACCATTATAAGGATAATCAGAAGAAATGGACGGCACCTGAGTTTCTTTTTTAAAGTGCCTGAATAGTGAGGACCATGTGATATTTCAGTTTTTCTCTTTTAATAAATCGGCAAAAATGTCAACAATTCTGTGTTTTTCTGTCAATATGGGGTGTTGTGTGCACATAAATGAGGAAAATAAATGAACTTAAATGTTTTTAGCAAGTGGCTGCAATATAACAAAGTGTGAAATTTTTTTTCTTATTTACAGCATCAGCATCATTCCAGTTTTTAGTGTCACATGACCCTTCAGAAATCATTCTACAGGTTGGGCCATTTATATGGATACACCTTAATCAAATGGGAATGGTTGGTGATATCAACTTCCTGTTTGTGGAAGTGAGAGGGGAAGCTTTTCAAGATTGGTGGTGACCATGGTGGCCGCTTCTTAAGGTGTATCCATATAAATGGCCCACCCTGTATATGGTATATATTTGTTGCTTAATATAATTTTTTGCTAAAAAAAACATGAATAATGACTAAAATCAGATTTAATGATAGATGACTGACACCGATATACACTGATGCACTGATTGTAAGCCTAAACTTCATAAAAACTATAAACTGGTTCTTCAAATCTGATTAACCAATCACAATGTTATTCCAGGGTCAACAAAAACTTTGACCTAGGAACATATCAAACTTAGCAAAATCAAAAATGGCACAAATAACGATTATTTAGAATCAAAATCAGAATAGGTAGATGCATTATGCATGCATATGAACTGGTTTATCTTAAAAATCAGGTTCACAAAACCTTCATAGCTCACTTTGTTCATTTGGTCACTGTGAATGAAAAAATAATAATGCTTTTTACTACAATACACTGAACACACTGATAATAGTGTGATATGTGTGTT
Organism: Enteromius afrohamiltoni; assembly: GCA_034779775.1. Classification (NCBI taxonomy): domain Eukaryota; kingdom Metazoa; phylum Chordata; class Actinopteri; order Cypriniformes; family Cyprinidae; genus Enteromius; species Enteromius afrohamiltoni. Next base: position 20,088,072 of record JAUYWG010000047.1, read on the forward strand.
TCTCTTGTCTCCAGCGACCCATGCAGTGTAGTAATTGATCCATTGACGAGGAGCTAGTGGACAGTTGCCATGGCAAAAGAAAGCAAAAGAAAAAAATAAACATGACCAACACAGCAAACAAGGCTTTCCCCTGCTCGTTTATCTATCCATAGGTCAATACAATAACGACAACAGGAAACACCACGGTCGACAATCTCATCACTCACTCCAAACCTCAGCGAGAAACAGAACATTGAGAGGTGCAATTACCCAGCACTCCATCTCAATAGGACATCGCCACTTCACCGGACCACATTCCAAATAGAATAAACATTTAATTTGTTTGTTGAACATGACTCTAGTGGTCCTGGCTGTTAAATGGAGCCGTCTGAACGACCTATGAGACACTGAGGCCAATTTTCCCAGCCTCAGCCGTCAAATCGGACATCAGATCGGTTTTCTCCTGATTGGTTGGCATTCAGAGAGAAGGAACCCTGGGCTTATTGGGCTGCATGCTGTGAATACACAGAACATGTCAGACGCAACATGTCACAAAAACAGATGGGCTTTCCACTCCCCTATTAATAGGAGTAAAGGATGAGGTTTAGAGTTCACACGGATTAAACGCTGCCCTTATTTACTCATACTCTTGACATTCCAAACCAGTCTGCAGCTGTTGTTTTCCTGTGGAACAAAAAAGAAGATTTTTTTAAGAAACTCTTTTCTTGCCTATGTCTGTCAAAGACAAGAAAACCAAAAAACAATTTGTAACCACCCAGATCAGTCCAGTCCAAATATATCAGACTTCTAATAGAATATAGACTTCATAGAAGTCTATATTCAGACTTCATTTATTCACCACAAGATGTCATTATCCACAACATGGACTCTCACACTACACAGACTGTTACACATCACCCTGGACTGCATTTCCCCTCATCCATTGCAGTAATTGCACACAGCTGTTACCAATCACTCACCTGAAAGCTATCACACACACTATTTAACACCCACTCATTTCCTGCTCAGATAGCTGAGTATTACCCAGCATTTATTGCTATCCAAGTGGTAGCTACAATACGGAGCATTTCTGTGAACCCTTTTGTTAAATCTATAGTTTTAGTTTGGTTTGCGTTTATCACTGCCCTATACTGATAGCTGCTCTACAGAGACAGTTTTCCTTAGTGTAGTCAAGTCAAGTCACTTTTATTTATATAGCGCTTTTTACAATACAGATTGTAGCAAATCACTGAACATTATCAAATAGAAGACACAGAGTAATGGTAATGTATAATGACAAGAATTAAACTTTATTTATCAAATGCAGAGTAGTCAAATGCTCTGTAGTCAAGATGACAATAATCACTGGAAATCAGGTGTCCCCAACTAAGCAAGCCAGAGGCGACAGTGGCAAGGAACCAAAACCTCATCCATGAGAGAATGGAAAAAAAAAACCTTGGGAGAACCAGGCTTAGTTGGGTCCAGTTCGTCCTCTGGCCGGACACCCAGCACCTAATTTCCAGTTCAATTTTAAACACATTGGATTGTGTAAGGACTTATAGTGCAGCCTAACAACCCTTTAAGGGATTTAATTAATAAATGTGTATTAGTGTGTTATGTGTCTTTAATCTAGATTTAAACTGACAGAGTGTGCTTGCCTCCCGAACAGTATTAAGTAAATTGTTCCAGAGTTTGGGTGCTAAATAAGAAAAAGATCTGCCACCCGCAGTAGATTTTGATATTCTAGGTATTATCAGATGGCCAAAGTTTTGAGAACGCAGCAGACGTGGAGGACTATAATGTGATAAGAGCTCGCTCAAGTACTGATGCGCTAAATCATTCAGGGCTTTATAAGTAATTAACAAACATTTAAAATCTATACGATGTTTGATAGTGAGCCAGTGCAGTGTTGACAGAATTGGGCTAATATGCTCATACTTCCTGGTTGTCATCATCTATCTGGTTTTCCCGTTAGTAGCCCCTGTACCTTGGATTAACCCTTGTCTTGCCATTTTGGACCCGTCTTGGATTATTGATTGTGTACCTGAATTATCTCTCTCAGTTTTGCTTTGTAGGATTACGTTTGCCATTTACTTACCCTTGCTTGCTCTTCTTTTATGCTGAACAGAAGATAGAAACAGGTTTGGGAAAAGATATGATGTCAGAATTTTTTCGATTAACCATTCTACACTAGTTAGCTTGACCAAGCCTCAACCTTATCTGTATTCAGTGCTGACGATTCGACTTACTGTATGAGACTTACTCGCTTGAGTAGTAGGCCATTTTTTTCTAGTGCCAATTAAAATGAAAGAGTAGTGCTGCACAGTCCTCCACACTTGTGTTCCGTCTGCCCTTCCACCTTTTTATTGTTTCTCTCATTCATTGACCAGATGAATAAATGGAGGTGGAAGAGTGACTTTCTGGTTTCTAATGTGCAGACGCCTCATTTGTGTAATTGTGTCATGCTTGCATTACCATGAGGCTTCAGGTGCCTAATTGCTCTGCTTTAATATTGCAGCGGTGCTTGCTTCCTCAAAGCAACGGACGCTAGCTCTATTGAATGACCTTGGGAATAAAGGAGAAACAGAAAGACACAGAAAAAGAAACTTTCAAAACCCAGGAGTAAAAATATAGAGAAATGACTCTGTCAACTCTGAGCTTCTAATAGTGAGTCCATTTTTTTGAGTGATACTTTACCACCGAGACAACAATGCAACTCATGCAATCCCAAGTACATATCACTCTTATCAGTGTACAGCCGAGAGGATGTGGGCGATAAAGTCAAGGGTGGTTACAGTGGAGTGCAGACCAGCGCACTGAGGATTCATCTGAAGGCTTCGGCAGAAATGAGCTGCTGCCCGACTCCCTTTGAGCAAAGTAAAGAAGCAGTCAAGTGTTTCCTCGAAAATTGAGTGCTGGGAGATCATGTATATATAATTTTATCAGAAGGCTAATGAAGCTAATACATGCTCTATTATTAAGACTGCGTGACCTGAGGAGCTTTTGTAAAACAAACTGTGATGACATGAACGAAGAGGATTAGAATAATTACCATAAATTACTCAATCTGCAAAACTTTCACTGCTCTCAGTACTAGACGTGCACCTGTGGCCTAGCAAATTAATTCAGAATTGTCAGCAGGTGTCAAACATTAGCACTCATTTTTTTCTCATATTTATTTCATTCAGAAATATAACAAAAAATGACAAAGAAGCAAATAGCACATTGGACCAATGAACCAATAATATATATATATATATATATTTTTTCTTTGTTGTTGTTTTATTGTATGTATATACAATATACAGTAAGTTCAAATCATCACGTGCAAAGTAAGGGTAGGTTAAAAATTGGGAAAATAATAATGTACTAAATGCCTAGTACTAAAAAAGTGGACTAAAAAAGTATTTTCCATTTGCATTTTTTTAAGTTTTTATGTAGAGATAGTAACTTTCACACAGATCTGTGCAAAACAGCAAAAATTGCTGAATTAAACATGCCAGGCCAGTATGGTGATGCCACTTTGTAAAGAAACATCATGTCTCTCCACATAAACATTCCTTTTAACTGAACATTTAATTTGCATGTGCATGACACAGTTTTCACAAATGTGTTTTCCTAGTTTACACAGAGATGATAATGTTACCAAAAACTTGCACTTAGAAACCTGTTTACAAATATTTACTTTTTTTAAGCCCCCAAAATGTTGATGTGTAAATGAATGAATTGAATATGAAACATTTTTAGCTACAAACAGCATCAGCACCCCTTAATCAGAATCTTGCTCTTATGTCAGTAATTTTGAATATTAAAATGTAGAACTTAAATTTACATTTTCACACTATATTTGGACTGTCAGGGACATAAATCAGGGTCATGTGACTGATTGTTTTACTTTATATAAAGCTGCCTTCACATCATTATTTAATTCCAAGATGGTAATATGTGGCATTCTCAATCTAAATTATTTATTATTGTTTCTATGGCAACAATTTCAATGCCAAAGCCCAGTCACACGGTACATCTGTCACTGGTCCAAGTTGTAGCTCTCAGAACACTCCCGAGTTTACAGGGTGGAATTACAAATTTAGGATTTGAACAGCTTTGCCGTTGAAATTGTTCCCATAAAAACACATAATTTAGAGTCGCCAAAAGGTCCAGATATTTAGCATGCCAAATATCTCACGAGTTTCGGCAACTTGTCTGCGATTCTCTCAGATTCTTTGATAGTAGCTTTTGTTGGCGATTACCTACAGCCAATGAGAGAGCAACATCCAGGGCAGCGGGGTGTTGGGGGAGAAGTTACGAAGGTATTGGAGGCAAATATCCTCCTCCATAATCGTGACAGGTGGTTTCCATCTGGCTTCTATGTCGGGAGAGTCCTGGCTATGTCAGGATCAGCTGGTTGTGCCAGCACAGCCCTGGATGGCACTCCAGCTCTCAATGAACTGTGTTTGTGTTTTGTGTCTGTTTTCATACCTGGACTCCATTCCCCAGAATGCACCTCTCCCCACAGCTGTTGCTAGTTAGGTTCAATCATTCAATCAGTACCACCTGTATGTATACCAGTCTGTTTGTTTGTCTGTCACGGTTCATTTACACTGTCAACCCAGTCTTTGCCATTCGTGTTCCTGTGAGATTGTATGTTTCTATGTTTGGATTTATTGGCTATCGACCTCTGCTTCTCCACGGACCTTCGCCTTGCCTTCTGATTTGGACTCTGTTTACATTGTAATCGACCCTTTGCTTTGGAATACGTTTACTCTTTTGTCTCTGCCTATGTTGATTCAGTTTGCCGGTGATTTTGATCTTGTCTGTCTTGACCCTGAGCCTAATAAACCCTTTTGCACGTGAACGCTTCATGTCCCCCTTCGTAACAGATTCAGCAGCTTGATTTTCAGCTCAACACATGTGCAGTCTATGATAAATATATGATCAAATGATGCTGGCATTGTGCAATTATGTAGCCTAGTACTATATTGCTGCATAGATTTTGGATAGTAAAACAATGGGAGGTTCTGTATGTGGTTCTTTTAGAAAAGGCACAATTAAATCAATTAAGTGTAATATGTCATTATTATCTGATATTTTTTTGATAGTGTTTTTGGAATTTTTTTAAGTTCAAATTGTGAATTTGTAATATAAATTAGTTGTTATACTGTACATATAAAAATAAATCAGCTTAATTTTTTTGTGTATTTTGCTTCATCTTTTGTTTGTAAATTGAACTATGCTTAGGGCTGTTTCATAAAACATGTTTACCAAAAATCAGTTTAGCCAGTCTGACTTATTCTCAGTTAATTTGTCTAAATGAAATAAGTCTGCATTATTTGGTAAACTTGCTTTTTGAAACAGACCTCCATGCTCTGTATGTTTTTAATTAATTTAAACAAAGAACCGTAAGAGGAGTCAGTCGATTGTAAATCACACTAATCACGTTGCACTGTTTTTTTTTGCATTTCAGCGCATGTTTTTGATTCACCGAAAAGAATGGGCGGATTATACTGTGAGAGTTGGAGGAAGTGTCATGTCATTTTTTTGAGAGGACAACACAATAGAAAGACATGCTTTTTTTCTTACCAATTACATGGGCATTTATTTCCAGCGCATTCAATTCGGACTGCCAGCATACAAATCAGGAAGATTATTTCTTTTCCCATGACACTATAGCAGACCACTGGTCACAATATATGTATATGCAATATTTCTCCTGTTCAAAGTATCTTTTTGTCTCTACTTGGTTTTCCACTCATCTGAGAAGATCTGAGTATTCTCAAGAAAGAAAAAAATCTATAAATAAATAAATTCTAAGCACATGTCAATCATGGTCTGTGAATGCTGGTGTTTTTAATCTCAGTCAGTGCTCTGCTGGTCAGCGGTCAGGCTGTTGAAGGAGAGGAGTGTGTTTTGTTGTTTCATTGCTCATTAGCAGGCCGAGCTGTGATTGTGACAGAACTGAGTCTGGCTGCAGGATGGAAGATTCACTCAGACAGAGACAAAAGGGTCTGCCAGTGTTTGATCTTATTGATTTACATCGCACGGATCTCAGAGTTTCTGTATAATACAACAGTGACTGAATGAAACCACGCACACTCTGGGAATGCAAACACGTGCAAAGAAACTGAACACACTCACATTCATTCTTAGTTTGTGTTTGTCTTAGTTCTTAGCAAGTGTTTCATAGTGCTTTCGGGTGAATAAGCATTTGTAGCATGCTGATTACTAATTTCTACCATGCTGTATGTAACCCTGGAGCACAAAACCTGTCATTAGTGTCAATTTGTTTTTGTAATGACATGTATACAAAATCTGAATAGATAAGCTTTCCATTGATGTATGGTCTTATAGGAAAATAACTATAATATCCAAGAATGAGAAAGAATCATAATCTAGTAGACAAACTGGACAAGAGAGCAGTCAAAAGTAACAAAGAAAATCAGACAAAGAACAAGAAACAAGACTTGGCAAAACAATGAAAACTGCTTGGTAGAGTCTGCTACAGCAAAACAATACTTTGCGACTTTCTGTTTGGCAGCGCCCAGCTTAAATGGAACCAAAGAGGAAGTCACCAGAGAGGAAGCTGTGAAGAGGGAACTGTGACAGTTAGTGCGTAGGTGAGAGCTCCCTCTGCTGGCTTGGCGTAACAGAAAATTGCCTTTTATGTTTTTAGCGATGCATATTATTTTTTTATTGAGAAAAACAGATAAACAGCAACATAACATAGACTGAGACCAGTCACGAATATATACATACATTTATGCAAAAAAAACACAAAGTGGAAGGAAACAAAATAAGACGAAGCAAAGTACAAACAAAAAAAGTGTATGGGTATGGTTGTATACATGGGTATAGAGATAAGTTAGATTTTCATGAGTTGTAATTATAACCATTGTTATTATTATCGTTAATTCGGTTTCAGTGTTATTTAGTGAAGGGATTTAGCTATAGATATAGATATAACTGTACTAAATACTGAACTGGAGGCAATACAATATACCATAGTAGTGATACTAAAATACAATGATAAACAGCAAACGAAGTCCTCAATCAAATAGGACAGATCAAAGATCCAATAATGGCTATGACAGATGATTTCCAACTTTTAATGTAACAAAACCAATAGATAACCAATAAGAACCCAAGTAGAAATATAATAATATAATGAGACCAGTAGTGAACACAGAGATGGATGCAATGCATATTATAAGTTTTGATAAATTTATGGTAGTACATTTACAAAATATCTTGATGAAACATGATCTTTACCTTAAGATTTTTGGAAAAAAGAAAAAATTGGTAACACTTTAAAATAACTACACGCTATGAATCATTAGTTAGCATTAGTAAAGAGTCAGTTCATCCTTTAGAAATCATTGTTCCAACATTAATAGTCATTAGTCAGCAGTTTATAAATACAGCTATATATGCATTGTTCTTGATTTATAAGCATATCTAAATGTACAAAAGATTTAAAGGCTCAGTTATCTTCCTAACAGAACAAACACAACACGGAGGCATACAGAACTTTTAATTTCAAGATGTAAAAAAATATAAAACTATACAACTCTACACTTTAATTTAGTTTTTCTATGAAATTGAAGGTTTGTTTTTCATTTATCAAGTGTACAGTTGCATGATTACCCTTTTTTACATCTTGAAATAATATTTCTGTGTTCTGTATCTCTCTGTGTTGAGTTTGTTTAACTTTTCTGTTTGGCAGATAAATGAGCCTTTACAGCCTTTACAAGGTATAACTAGTCCTCTCTTTAGATGAGCTAACCGAAACAGACATCTGGCAACTACTAAATGCTTTATAACTACTATCATGAATTACAGCAGGAACATGTGTTAACAAAGTCAGCCCCGTCCTTGGCCGATACCGAACTGTTGGCTCTGCTACTCTGTGCCGCGGTTGGAATCGGTCTGGAGATGCCGCGTGTGCCTTCAGCCGACCCTTCACGGCTGGATGATTGGTTTCTGAGAGTTAGAGATGCGGCTCTCCCAGTGCCATTTTTCCTGGAGGTGCACAGAGAGCTTACCAGATCGTGGCTAGCCCCTTACTCGTCACGCCTGAGCCCAGGCTCTTCGCCCCTGTCCACTCTCAATGGCGGTGTGGCCAGGGGGTATCCCGTGCGGTTGCGGTTCACTAATGCCTGTGCCGCGGCATGTGAGTTGTCGTCCATTCTGACGGGCAAGGCTTACTATGCTGCCGTGCACGCGTTGGCAACACTCCAGGTCTACCAGGCTAAAGTGTTGCAGCTCCTGCACGACAGTGGGTCGGACCAGGGGGCTATGCAGGAACTCTGCGCTGTGACTGACCTCGCTGATGACCTGAGCGATGAAGGTCGCAGCGTGTGCCCTTGGTCAGGTGATGTCCACCACGGTGGTCCAGGAGCGACTTCAGTGGCTGAATCTGACGCAGGTGTCGGACACCAAGAGAGCTCGCTTTCTCCACGCCCCCACCGTCCAGGTTGGCCTATTCGGCGACACTGTCGGCGACAGGAGTTCTCCACAGTTCAGGTGCAGACTGGCTAGCCCGTTTCCGATTGCCCAGCCGGCAGTTTTACATCCCTCACTCCATCATGCCCAGAAAGAGCGGTGGGTTAAGACCCATCCTGAACCACAAGCTTTGAACTGGTCCCTTCCTAGTGGAGCAGAAGGTAAAAAGACTCGCTCCGAAGCGCAGCCGGAGCCAAGGTTGGTCCGCAGCCATATATTGTATTTTTTAGTCCACATGGAAAAATTTGTGTTATTCATGTACTCCGCCCTCAACCACTTGCTTCAGCACCACTGAAAGCAACTCGCCCCCTTCTTGGGCCGCAGAGGGTTGGGAAGGTTGCGTGCAGATCCTCTGTTGACGAACTGGAAAAGCTAAAACAGTCTCGCCAGTTGGCAGGGCCCGTTCCATGGGTGTTCCCATATGTAACGTCGAAATGATTCCACTGAAAGGGTAACGTCTAGGTTAAGAACGTAACCCACGTTCCCTGAAGGACGTAACGTAGACATTACACTTTCTCTGCCACGTCTCTGAGGTCGCGCTGATGCTAGCTACGGTTCTTCAGCGAACACCTGCATGTGCACTGTTCTTGTGCCCTCTTATACTCACACAGTGATTGAGTACACCTGAGCACAATCAGTGAACGCCAGTGTTCATTGGCCTTTAGTAAAAGGCTCATAGGCAATTAGTCTATCTGGCGAGTTCCCATATGTATACGTTTGTAACCTAGACGTTTTTTTTTTTAAATCAAAATATCCATTTTAAGTTTTAATTCATAACGTGCCTAGTTCATCATGCCAATGACTGCACATTTGCATTACCAAAGCCACTGCAATAGTACTTTCTCTCTGTTTGATTCAAACACAGTCCAACGATTACAAATATTCACTTTTTAAAACTGGCCTTAGAACTTCAAAATGCAAGTAAATGTCCAAAAACCGAGCTTAATAAGATATGGACTCTTAACTAGAGCCAAATAACACATTGATTTCCCTGAAAAGAAAAGTCTGTCTATGGGAATAACTTTTACATTCCAATTACAATAAAAGTGGAATGCTGTAAGGAAGTAAAAGGTGATGGATTTACAGAGATTATCTAGTTTTTTCCCCCCTCCATATTTCTCAGTAGGGAATAATATTCCTTTTCAAAAGCAGTGATATTCCTGTGAATCGATTCAGATTTATCTCAGAAATGTGACTGGAGCAGATACTGATCTCAGGGCTCTGCTGTTTTTCTTGTTTTTCTTTCCCTGTTACGATGATAACGGGAGCACGCGTGACATCTCTGGGCCTCTTAGCCCTCAGGTGAAGTGACATGCTGGTAAGCACCTGCGTCCTGGTGGGGCTGATGTGATCAGCGTGCGTGTGACGCTCGGTTTGTTGGCCTGGAGATAATGGGAATACGCAAAGGTGTAAATGAGCTCTGTACTTGGCTGACAGGGTCTTTATGGATGGTCGCCCGCTATCGCACGCCTAAGAGGCAGATCCATTTCTGACGGCCATTAGAGTGTCGCCCCAGCACAGGCCCGCTGATGCTTCGCAAAGATCCAATTTAACACGCCGCTCCTATTCACATCCCAATAACATCAGCTCTCATTCTGTGGGTGGCCGTCATAAGCAGATATCATTGTGCTTATCAGGATGAGACGGGTCTAGAATATGTGAGGTGGTTTTTAGTAGCTTTTGTTCAGTGATGGAGGCCCAGAAGTCAAGCATGCATGTCAGTCAGATCAAGCTGCTGTTGCTTTTTATGGGAGTGGTGCAGTTTGAACAGTTTAGTTAAATTCAAAGTGAAATCAAAATTGACCACCCACTTTTCAAAGTCTAGTCTGTTACACTTTATATTAGGTGGCCTTAACTACCATGTACTTACAATATGAACACAATAAGTATATTGTGCTTATTTTTTTATGTATTGCAAAACACCTAAAATGGGACCATTGGTAAAACTTTATTTTTTAAGGTGTCACAATACAAGCAAGTCCTTAGTAGTAGCTATTGTACTTAAATGAAACAAAATGTGTAATGTAACTAAGTTAAGGATCAGCCTGTAATTATAGTTTGATGTAACAGGCAGCTACTGTTACACATATGTGTGTTACAGACTTGGTCTGTTACATATGTGTAACAGTAGCTGCCTATTACATCTACATAATTATAAACTGTAAGTACAAGCTGTTCCATAACTTAGTTAAATGGTAACTAAGCTACTTACTAGGTAATTACTCTGTACTATGGACCTTAAAATAAAGTGTTAATTGACAATCCAATTCTACAGTACGTTTACTCTGCTGAAGATTTGGAAAAACATCATGGTATGAAAGTAAAATGACTTTAAATGGCATGACTTTAAATAAACGTTAACTATATCTCTGTGGATTAGTAAATCATGGTTAACCTGAAAGGATAATGTTCTTTTGTGCAAATTAATCCATTACTATTCTGAATTTGTGTTTAATCTGGTAATGCAATCATTAGGTCACTGTGCACTGGTGCATAAAATAAAATTTGAGAATTTATGAATACATCCTAAAGACGTGATGTTGAGCACAACTGGAAGTGAAATTTGATGCATATAGTCATTAGATACTTTTAAAGACTTCTTGTATCCTTGCCATTTTACAAAGGCTGCACAATAATAATAATAATAATAATAATTTGTCATCTTGACTTGCATTCCCCCTCTTTCTCTTCTTTTCTTTCTCTTACATGTCTGTTAACAATATTAGCAGGTGGTAGCATCTATAATATGATAAAAATTAGCTGTCGTCTAGGCTGGGGGAAAGAAGTCATTTAGCACTAACAATGTGTGCAGACCAGTATAAACAGCAAAGTGTATGAGAGCAAACCTTTTACATGGTAACTGGTGTAAAGTAAGGGAAGATGTGACTTTAAATGAAATCACAAATTGCCTATTTACATACCCTGTAAATTATTGGTGCATTTTAAATATTTAACATTCATCATCAGATTAGTTGAAATAGTGCAAATAGTGAAATAGTGTTTGTATTCACATGAATATAAATAAATGTGAGAACATGTTGCATAGAGACCTATTTATGTGACGCTTAATGGCTCTGTGTTATTTATTTTTAATTTGGGTTAAATGCATATTACTTGAATATTAGCCATTTATTAGTGCTAATTAATGCGTTATTCTACGACCTTATTCTAAATCACTAATAAACTTAACAGCTACATTACTAAATATTAACAAGCAGTAAATTACGATTTTATTGAGGGGAAAGTCATAGTAAAAAGTTAACAATAGCATTAACAATAGCATTTGCCACTGTCGCGCTGTTGTAAAGGCAGGACATATAGAGAGTCTTCGTAGAAGTTTAACATTTTAATATCAATGAAACACAGAGAATCAGGAAACACACAGCTATACACAGACGATCACAGACAAGAACTGAAAGACAGGAACCAACTTATAAAAGGCAGACAATAACAGATAACAAGCTAGACACACCTGATATAAATAACTAATTAACATAAACTAGGTCACGGGGAGAAAACAAAGAGCACATGGGGAAATGAAACAAAGAGCATTCATACATGTCACATTTCGCCCCCCTCCTGTCAAAGGCGCAAACTTGTGCCGTAAGGAACAACAGAAGAGAGAGGGCGGGGTTTCTGGAGGAGGGCGTGAAGAGGAAGAGGAGTAAGAGAAGGCAGAGGGTAATCCAGAGGCCAGTGATGTAACAGTCCCAGGGTGGAGTTGAAGGAGGGAGGAGCCATGGAAGAGGGAGGGCTGAAGACTCCAAGGGGGCCAACTGATGGAGAGGGAGCCCAGGATGGAGTCGTACAGACAGAGAGCTGGGATGACACCGGTGATCCGGAGGGCTGACGTGAGGCTGCAGGCTCAGGCGACCGAGGCAGAGGCGGGGACCTGGAGGAGTGCAGCAGAGCCGGAGCGACTAAGGACGAAGGAGCCGGAGGGAAAGAGGAGCCTGACGTAGCCAAAGGGACGAAGTGATGTGGCGAAGCCAGAGGAGTGGAGTCCCGAGGCGGAGAATGGTCGATTACTGACCAAGGCGGCGCCGGAGGGATGAGGGAGCCCGGTGGAGCTGGTGGGATGATGGGCAACGTGATGGCAAGGGAGCTGAGAGCCCAGGCGGAGCAGAAAGGTCGGAGGATCGAGGCTGGAGGCGGAGACAGTCTCATTTATGCTCACCCTCAGCAGTGGATAGGTGGGCGGGGCTTTCATCAAAGCTCCTGATCTCCACCAACACTCCTTCGGATTTTGCCGGCTCACGCACTTGGTCAGACTCTCCGGCCTCAGGCTGTGTGGTGCTGTGTTGTACAGTTGCTGCAGGCTCTGGCTTTCTGTCTGGCGTGGGCTCATGCGACATCTCCTTGTCTGCTGGTGAATGGCTGGTCTCTGGATGGGTAAATTACAAAGAGCACATGGGGAAATTACAACAAAGAACATTCATAAATGTAACAGCCGCATGTTCAAATAGTAATTAGTTATCTAAAGTCTTGGTTTCTATGCATCTCCTGCATCTCTGATAAAAAGTTAGTTCTTTGACCTGCAGTCAGTTTCAGCAGGACTCATTGTGGCATCAGAGCTTGTAACCGTGGTGACAGCCCCGGATCACTCTGAGAAAAGGAAGTGAGGGCTGACATGCTGTTCAGAGCACGCTCCGTGTTGAGCGCTGAACGTGGAAAAAGCACATGCATATTTTATAGATGTCAGCACTTATTTTGGATCAGATTAAGAAGAGAAGAGACCGAGTGGAGGATGAGGACGGAAGGGGATGTTGAATTGGAGACATTGGAAATACTGTGTAACTAGATTTTTGCTTTTTCTGAAGAAAATATGAGCTGTGTTTGCTTGTGTGAAACTCACCATGATGCTAAGGTTTTTTGAGTGGTTCTTAGAGCGATCTATGTGGTTGCTGGGTGTTCTGGATTGTTGTTAGGTGGCCGATAAATCCTAAGTCTTTATAAAATTTTTTTAAAAGTCATAGCACCTATTTTTCATCAAGAACATTAATTGTAAGCATAGTTCATCCATCGCTTCTGTGGAAAATAAATAAATAATAATAATTTAATGAGCCAGGGGTGCGTTTCCTAAAGGCATAGTTAGCCTACTATGGTCACAAGTTCCGTCGTTACCAGCATAGTTTATCGATTCAGTGTTTCCTGAAAGCATAGTTCAAACGAACATTCGCAGTCAACGTCACAACGTACGTGGTTTGAACTACAGCACTGGACCTGTGGTTAGAAGCATAGTTTCTTGTTAGTAAGATATATGGGCTTTAATAAATATTACCCATAATACCCCTGAGCTGGTTTGCTGGTTTTAACTGGTTTGAACAGGTCTCAAATCAAGCAACATTTGAAATTTGTATACATTTGCTATGATTTAGACATACAATAAAACCAATAATTTTGTGAAATATTGTTACATTTGAAGGTAAATATTTTTATTTTAATATATTTAAAATTGTAATTTATTCATTTGATAGAAAGCTGCAATTTTACGTTGCAAATATTTGTGCTGCTTATTTTTTATTTATTAAATTCATTATTTTGTGGAGTTTTTAATTAACAGAAAATGAATGAGAACAGCATGCATATACATAAAAATTATTTAGCACTTTTATTATTCTATTAACACTTACCCAACTGACCCTAAACTTTTGAACATATTTGGCCAGTAACAGACCTGGCTGGAAAACCTAAGACTAGCAAACTAGTTTACACCTGCCTAAGATGTTTTTTTCCAGCAGGGGTAGCACAAACAACTGCTAGCAAGGTCTGAATGAATAAAAAGTGTAGGATTGTCCTTTGTTTGTCCTTCGTGGTCTTGGATTGATGGATCACTTTGCTTCTGTAGCTTTCTTTACTTCCATGAGAGAGTCAATCTAATGCGTGTAGGTGAACTTAATTTTCCCACAAACCTCCTCAAATGAATTTCTATCTGTACTGCGATTTGGGGTTGTACACTTCAGCGCTGGATCTGTTGGGGGTCTCTCGCAATCTCACTTTCTTTTACAGTCCTCCTTCTCCATCCTTTCCTCATGTAGTGCTCCTATTGGTTTTCTTCTTTCTTTCTCTCTCTGGAACTCTCTCGTCTTTTCCCAAACGGGATTATTTACTTCAGATTTCAGCTGAATTTTTCCATTCGCCGCAGGACTGCCTGGAGCCACATAACAATCAAAGCAGGATCATCCTCTCCTCACAAACCCCAGAGAGATAGAGAGAATATGGAGAGATGGAACTAAGGTCATGGCTTTGCTGTTCTTTGGCTGCAGGGGAATAAAGGTCACAAACACAGAATAATCGGGCGCACGAGTGAGAATAAAGTATTAAAAAATAAAATAAATAAATAAATGTCGTCATTTACTGACACTCCTGTCGTTTTTTAAACCTGTATGACATTTTATTTCTGGTGAAAACAAAAGGTGAATATATGAATAATATCTGTCACATTCTCTGTCTGTTTAGTTCTGTATTTGGTTTCGTTTTCATGTTTTCCTTTTTTCCTATTTTGGTTTCAGTTTAGTTTCAGTTCATGTCTTCCTGTTTGCCCTTATTTGGTCCTTCCTGTGTCAATGTGTGATTGTGAGTTAATTCTTGTCCTTCTCTGTTTCCCCAGCTGTGTCTTGTCTAGTTTGTCGGTCAGTATATGTGTTACGTTGGAGTTCTCTGTGTTTTGCTTTCATGATTATTAAAAGACTTTGTTATTTCGCTCAATGTCTCCTGCGATCTCTTCTCTCCACAAACACCCAACGTGACAATATCCTAGCCACTTTTTATAAAATAATATCGAACATGAATCAGGAATCAGTTTTCTATACTATTCGTACACTATACTATGATTTCTGATGTTAAATAGTAACTTAGATGCTTGTTAAGAATCCTAAAAATTTAAGCTGTAGTTCTCATCATTAGAAAAATAGAAGTCTGATTCATTAATTAAATATGCATTTGTTTTTTAACCTTTTTACTTTACAAGATATTAACTGATGGACTGCAGTGGTGTGGATAACTGTTTTTCTTGTTTGGACTCATTCTGATGGCACCCATTTACTGCCTATTGCATTGGCGAGCAAGTAAAAACTCACCTACATTTGGATGGCTACAATGAGCTGACAACATAATAAATCAATTAGAAGTTTCAGTCTGATTTGTGAACAAATGGTTCAGTCTGATTTGCTTACAGGATCAGCTAGTTCATTGGAAAGAATTGACTCCAAAGAATGCTTCATTCACTGATCTGATTCTCAAATCAACTCCACACTCTATATCTACTATATCACAAAGCTTTTTGAATTTTTGGAGTTATATACATGATCTATGCAGAAATTGAATAAAGATTTTATGAAATGTAACCTCATACAGTTGAGTAAATAATAACAGATATTTTTATTTTTAGAGGAACTCTACTTTTACCCTGATCACTCTAAAGTTGAGTATGTACTTCAGTGGACTCTCACTAAGAATCTGCAGTCATTGAAACTGAAACGCAATTCAACACCTCATTGAGATTCACCTTGCATTAGCTGTCACCTCGTTTTAATTAGCATGTGGGGTGGTGTACTGAGTACACAAATAAATGTTTTATTCATCATTAACAAGTCAGCGTTATGTAAGCGGAATTAGGTTTCCATGAATGATTAATAAGCCGGAACATTTAGTCCCTTTAAATACAGCTAATCAGCTAAGGATAGGGTAAGTGTTATAAGTAGGTTTACACACTCTTTAACAGATAATTGCTCCCACTAAAAAAAGTTACAAGTTTTTTTTTTTTTTTTTTAATAAAGCTGCATTTATTTGATCAAAAAAATAAAAAGCAATAATTTTGTAAAATATTATTACTATGTAATTTAACTTTTTTTCTGGTTAAATAGGTTTTAAAGTGTAATTTATTCCTATGGTGCTTTGAATTTTCAGCATCATTACTCCAGTATTCAATGCATGATCCTTCAATAATAATAATGATAATAATAACAGCAACAATAACTATTCTTTTTTCTTCTTTGTCTTATTAAGAGTGCTGAAAACATTAATATTTGTTTTATATATGTAGGCTGTATATATTTAAGAATCTTTGTTGGATATAAAGTAAAAAAAAAAAATGCATGTGTGAATTCTAGACACCTGTTCTCCATCGCCCAAACACCATATAATGCCAGCTCAGACACACTCTCATTGGTATAGCTCAAGGTTGATATGCTCTTTCGCACCTTTGCTTACACACCTACCTGCCTGAATACCCCATCAGAGTTTTGGAATCTCTTTGATCTTTAAAGACTGAGTATACCTTATCTCTTTGTCACTACTCTGATGTAGAACTTTGTGTGGTTGAGGACTCAAAGACTATAGATCCATTACCTGCTACACTATCTGCTTCATTCACTATACTCACTTCCAATACTTACCTGCTGATCCTCTTCTGTGTGATTTATATTCAGTTTGTAAAATAAACGAATGTTTATTTCAAGAATACCTGCTTCTGGTGTTTTCTGAGTGTTACAACAACGCATGTTGCTTGATTTATTTAATTTTGCTGATACTTCCATAACCTGTTTTTATGCTCAGAAAGAGCAAAAAGTAGAGGCAACGCTGATCCCTGATACCAGTGACCAATTAGTTCCATTATGCTTATTGTTTTCACAAGGTAACTAATATTTATTTATAACTAATTAGTTGGGGCCATGGCTTAGCAGTTTACAATCTAAACGCTGGGGTTTATTACTACCCTTTTGTTCCTATAGAAAAGTTTTTATTTAAGCTACAAGCTGTACTTGCTGCAGGGCCGGCCCAAGCCTTTAGGGGGCCCTAAGCAGAATATTTTGGGAGGCCCCTCTGTGCCACCATACTAATTATTTTCAATCTTTAATTATTCGCACACTATAGTTAGTTTGTAGCTGTGTTGCTTTTTTTACCCTTGCTATGATCTGTAATTGTGACTGTAGCAAACCCACAGGAGTAATCAGGTGTTCATTTGCACTTTAACATTCAAAGTATTGCAGTACCAGTTGGCATGCGTAATGTGGTATACTGAAAAGGGTCAAAATAACTAGTAGACAATGCTATTACTGTAAATACTTCAACTAAATACAATACTGTTGCCAGTTTTGTGGACTTCTTGGAGATCAATTTCCAGCAAAAGCAGTAGACTGCATCATTTGTTTTTGAACAAGTAAGCCAGCTCTGCTTGGTTTTTAATAAGCTGTCTATATGTAGTGGTGTAGTGGAAGCTTCACCCATCAGGATTTTTAAGGGAATGTAAAGTTTTAACTTGTAGGCAATGGTCTTCTACTTACAAGATCAGTCCTTTCAGAGCCAGACCGGATAGATGATCACTCAGCTGGTCAACTGGAGGAGCTGCTGATCCATGGTGTAGGCTGGATGTAGCTGAGGGAGTAGATGTGACATTGGTCTCAATGACCACAGAACTAGAATGACCTATATGGAAATTAAATTAGACATTTTATTTAGAAATATCAATCACAGGATTCAAATATAATACTGTAAAATAAATGTAGCCATGTTAGATTTCATACTCAAAAGGTAATGCTGTCTGCCAAAAACAAACTGATCAACAAAAAAGGTATAAACAAATTGCTCTAGGATTGTTTTAAACTCACATGGAATATGATCCTCACCTGTAGCACTGGTACTTCAGGCAGATGGCATTGGTTGTGCCCCACCTCCAAAATATTTCAACAGTGCTCCTAAAAAAGTTTCATAAGAGTATAGTTGAATGGACAGAATGTTATTTTAACAGAAAAGCTATTTCAACAACAATAAAAACAACAACAGTTATTTTAACATCAACCTATATTGCACTGCGGCAAGCCATCTGTACACTTAAAACAACACAGGCCACATATGTAGGCCAGTCCATAGTAAGTAATGTTAAACTGTTACCAAAGTTATAAAACAGAAGCTTATTTTTATTATTTTGTTTTTTTAATTAAATAATAGATTATGTTACTAATATGATATCAACTGAAATATTATAGATTTATAAACGAAAAAAAAACGATGTAATTTCATGTACTCTTGGGGCCCCCCTGGTGGCCACGGGATCATAAGCAGCCGCTTAATTGGCTTATGCCTTGGGCCGGCTCTGACTTGCTGACAGGAATGATTTGTCTCTTTTTTTTTTTTTTTTAAATTTCTTTAATGACAGTTTTGGGGGTGACACATTAGTTGAGTTCTGATTGCTTTGAGTTACATCACTGACACACATATGTATTTACTCACGTTTTAACCGATGTCTTTGCTACTGACCTTTGATTCAAACATACTTAGCAAAAATTACACATTTGTTTCATATTTGCTATGGCTGAATAGTGTTGAACTTGACATAAATTGACATTTCTTTCAGCCTTGGATGTCATTTCTCAGGGTTTTTACATTTGTACAAAAAAAAAAGATTATATATACAGTGGGTGTTACAAACCGCCCCTCTGTGGCCCTCTCCGCGCAACAGCAGCGGGAACCTTCGCCCGAATACTAATGTTCCTACCCGGACCAATGGTCTCTGTTTGTACTGTGGTGAACCTGGTCATCTCCGCGTCTCCTGCCCGGTTCGGCCGAACCGTCCCAAGACTTACCGGGTGAGTGCTGTTTCACTAGAT
>JAUYWG010000047.1:20107256-20117927 GCA_034779775.1 Enteromius afrohamiltoni
TGACCCACGCTTGTCTGACTACTCTCTTGAATAAACGTTTGCATATGGATCCACAAGAGCCCTCCGCGTCGTTACAGTGGGTACGGAAAGTATTCAGACCCCCTTAAATTGTTTACTTTGTTATACTGCAGCCATTTGCTTAAATAATTTAAGTAATTTTCTTCATTAATGCACACAAAGCACCACATACAAAACACAGAATTGTCTACATTTTTGTAGATGTATTAAAAAAGAAATATCACATGGTCTTAAGTAGGGATGCAACAGTACAGTGAGTCCACAGTTCAGTTTGTATCACGGTTTTCTGGCCACTGTAACGGTTCGGTTTTGGTACATCAGTATTACTGTACAGAACTGTATGCGAGCTCTAACATAGCCTGAGGTCATTTGCCCTTTCTATTTCAAGTTATCAAGGTACAGAGACAATATTAAATGTAAAAAGGATACAGATTAAGTTAACCCAACATTTATTTTTCAAGGGCAAAAAAACAGACATTATAAAAAGATAGAAGAATAGATAGAATTTTCACTCTGAAGAATAGAGTGAAATACAAACATCAAATAAATATTGATAGCAACAAGAAAATACTTGATAATAAGAAATAATAAGTTTTCTAAATACACCATCTGAACAAACAACAATAATAATAACAAAATTAAGTAGTGGACAATTGTCCATTTCAATAATTGGTGAGGTAACATCACAATGTGCAGTATCAAACAGATAAGAGAACACTTTAAGCTTACACTGAACATTTACAATACCACTGGGTCAGTGGCGCCTACTGGTCTGTCAAATAGGGGAAGCTCATTTTCGGCCTACATCATAAAAGTGTCTATTTATTTAACAGTAAATTCTGCCCCAGTTCCTTTTCAAGAAAATGGTCTGTGACCCTGTCGTACCAACTAGGCCTCTTTTCCAGTGACTGAATGAACGATCAAAAAAAAAAAAAATGCAGCGTTTATCCAATGACCGTCTAGTTTCAAAGCACTGAAAAAAACGCTCATTGCAGCCCCATTGAAGTGAATGGACGCTGTGCTTCAACGGGGAAATGCACTGTGACGCTATGGGAATGTATGAGAAGAAAATCAAGTCAGCCGTCCTGCTATATCTAACTGATTCTGAACGAGCTCGTCTTTGAAATGAACGTTTTCTAACACATTTTTAGTCAATAAAATGTTAATACAGCAGTACATAATTTGACCATTAATTCTGTGACATTATAGGGGAAGCTGAGCTTCTGCACTGGGAAATCGCCACTGCACTGGATTATATAAACCATCTAACCTTAACACTACTTTAAACTACTTAAAATAGTCTGTGTTTCATTATTATTAAATAATCTCAAATCCTCAAAACATATGCAGCCTGAGCCAAAAACAGAATAGATTCGTTCATCTCTCGAGGCTTCTGGTTTTTTGAGTCATTCGTTCATCACGTGAAAGCCCCATAAGCTTAATCTATGCAGCCTGAGCCGTGCGCGACTGAACAAATCATTCCCACGAGACAATTCGTTTTTCCGGAGTCACATTAAAGATTCGTTCAAAATGAACAAATTGTTCATGAACGACCCATCACTAGTCTTGATTGTCCTGATTGTCTATGTGCTTAATACACAGAAAATGCCCATTTTAATTAAAATGAATGTTTAATGCCTCAAATAGGCTACCAAAATATTGCGGTTTACGTGGGTGTACGGAACCGAACAGGGCGAACCGAATGGTTCGATAAAGAACCGAAAATCTCTAGTCTTAAGTATCCAGACCCTTTGCTCAGTATTTAATGGAATACACCCTTTCAATCTAATACAGCTATGAGTCTTTTTGGGAAAGATGCAACAAGTTTTTCACACCTGGATTTGGGGATCCTCTGTCATTCCTCCTTGCAGATCCTCTCCAGTACTGTCAGGTTAGATTGTAAACATTGGTGGACAGCCATTTTAAGATCTCACCACAGATGCTTAATTGGGTTTATGTCAGGGCCATTTATGATCAGTCACAAAGTTGTTTTAAAGCCACTCCTTCATTATTTTAGCTGTGTGCTTAGGGTCATTGTTGGAAGGAAATTCTTCGGCCAAGTCTGAGGTCCTGAGCACTCTGGAGATGCTGCCACCACCATGTTTCACTGTTCACTGCTGTATTGGATAGGTGATGAGCAGTGCCTGGTTTTCTCTACACATACCACTTAGAATTAAGGTCAAAACGTTCAAAATCTTGGTCTCATCAGACCAGGGAATCTTATTTCTCACCATCTTGGAGTCCTTCAGGTTTTTAGCAAACTCCATGTAGGCTTTCATGTGTCTTGCACTGAGAAGAGGCTTCTGTCAGGCCACTCTGTCATAAACCCACAGCCATTTTCCATTCACTCCTTCAAGTGAACTGAATGAGTGGACTAATGTAATAAATTAGGTAATGTGGGCGATTATGGATACAGCACCAGTTTTTTTCCCTTGATTGTGTTTGATTTGATTCCAGGTGTCCCTTCTTAGTTCTACTCGTTATGTCTTGTATTTAAAGTGTGCTTTGCTCTGTGTTTGCTGTACGGTCTACTCATTACCTACTTGTTGCATATGTCCTTGTGTGTACTTTGACTGTCTGTTTTACTGTGAAGACTATGCAGTTCTATTTTAGATTTAATTATTAATTTTCTGTACCTGGATACCTACAAACATTGGAAAAACTTAAACATTGTGTAAATAGCACAAATAAACAGAATGAACATACAAATTAAACAACTTCAAACAGAGCCCAATAATTGGTCCTGGGTTTAAGGCAATGTTGTAATGCAAAATTAACTTTCTCCAGCACTGTTTATGGATATGCTGACCTTGAGAGGGATACTGTTTAACTCAGTTAACCTCAGTGCTGATCTATTGAAGGCCGGGGATCTTTCACCTGTCAAAGCTGAAGTGTCACAAAGCGCTGCAGATCACTCTGTGTGAATCACTCTGAAAGGGCAGATGAATCTTCACAGACACCCAGAGACAATGCTTCACACACACACATAGAGAGAGAGATTTCCTTGTGGTTTGGGACAGAAAGAAAGAAAGAAGGAGAGGTTATATGAGAAGCAGATTAGAGAGAGGGGGAAAAAGAGAAATGAATTAAAGATGACAGTGAATCATCTATGAGGATTTGAGGGTAGAGTGGTGTATGAGTAGAGTTGAGAGGAAAAGGCCTCTGTCAGTAAGTCTAATGTCCCTGAACGACACAGAAATGTGTGAGTGCTCACACACAAGAAAGTTCAGTGTTCTCACACACACACACATTGGTTTTCTATTGCTATCTCTCATTCTGTTTCTTTTTGCCTTTGTGTTCCCCTGTTCTCATTGTGTACCCAGACTTCCCAGCAACTCGCCAGAGAGTGATGCCACCGCCTTTGCCTATTCAGCCTGTGGACCAACCCTGCTTTCCTCCTGGTAGGAGTACCCCTGGGTCAGGTGTCCAGGCATGTCATGGTCAACACGGATGCCTTCTCCATGGGCCGGGGTGCTGTATGCCCCTGGACAGGTGTCAGATTGCTTTGGCATATCAATTGTCTTGAGTTGTTAGCAGTACTTCTGGCCCTGCATCGCTTTCTTCCAATGCTGCGCCACAAGCACTTGCAGCGGTCATTGCGTACATCAACAGACAAGGTGGTCTACGCTCCCGCCACATGTCACAACTCGCCCGCCATCTACTCCTGTGTTTGCCGACCTCATGTTCCTCACAGCAGCCCCTCCCTGGAAGATCCCCTTGAGGAAGGAGCTTCTTTCTCAGGGCATGGGCACCATTTGTCACCCTCTCTCCCACTGTGGTAGTTACTATCACTTAGGCAAGAGCTCCCTCTGCGAGGCAGGCTTATGCTCTGAGGTGGGGTCTGTTTGTCGACTGGTGTTCCTCATGCACACCTCGTACCCTCTTGGGACCTCGCTGTCACCCTACAAGGCCTGTGGCAGGTCCCATTCGAGCCCCTCCAGTCAGTGGATCTTAAGTATCTGACCCTGAAAACAGCGCTCCTGACTGCACTGGCCTCCATCAAGAGGGTGGGGGACCTACAAGCCTTCTCTGTCGACGAAGAGTGTTTAGAGTTCGGCCCGGCAGATTCTCACGTCATCCCGAGACCCCGGCCCAGCTACGTGCCCATGGTTCCTACCGCGCCCTTCTACGATCAGGTAGTGAACCTGCAAGCTCTGCCCCAGGAGGAAGCAGACCCAACCTTAGAGTTGTTGTGTCCTGTATGCACATTGCGCTTCTACACTGACCGCTTCTACACTGACCACTTTGTTTGCTATGGTGGACAGCAGAAAGGGAATGCTGTCTCCAAACAGAGGTTGGCTCATTGGGTGGTCGAAGCCATCTCCCTGGTCTAACCAAGATGTTTCTTGATCAGCAAATCAGGATATTAAACTGTTTTCTGATGGAGCAAGTGACACTGAAGTCTAGAGTAATGATACTGAAAATACAGCTTTGCATCACTGGAATAAATTACATGTTTAACTCAGTTGAATCAGATTATTCTTATCACTCTGTTTGATTGGATTGTTGCCTAATAAAAGTTTTTATATATATGTTATTGAGAAATTTGAATTATGAATTGCATTGGACATTGAAAAATGTAAGATTATTCTTATGTTTTGACATTACTAATTAGATTGCAATTTAGTCTATAGAAATTAAGATAGACAGAAGTTTGAGTTGTATATCAGCTCTTTGTGTATTACGTGACAGATAATGGATTTTAAAGTCTGTGCTGATAAGCTCTTCTCTTATAATGAAGGTGTTGCTATTTACAGTAAATTTTACAGTCCAGCACTATGCCAAAACCATGGCGCTCTTCTTCTTTCAGAAAACTCAAACACATACCTTTTCTGTTTAAAGAGTGACTTTTATACGCTCAGTAAACTGAGTCAGACACTAATTGAAAAAGCTTCTGTTACAGTGCAGTTATTTGGCCATGTATGCTCATAAACTATAATGGTGCAGAGGCATTGTTGTGTGTATGTGTTTGTGTGTGTGTGAGAGAGAGAGAGAGAGAGAGAGAGAGAGCTGAGCTTTGTGCTCTAGACAGAAACTCAGGACAGTAAAGCATCCATTAGGAGACAGAGGGATTCATGAGACTGCGGTGGCCTATATACAGGATTTACAGCCTGGGCTATGCTGCAGTGGGCAGAGGAAGGTAACAGCAGGGACTTGCAGCCTGTAAAATAAAAAAGAAAAAAAAAAATAATAAAATAAAATTAAATAAAAAGAACAGTATAGAACTTACATTAAAACAATTTTAACTCTGAAATTGCCAGTAAATTTAGAAGCAGCAAAGAAATAGCAAGTACAATTACATCACACTCAATTAAATGGAGAATTTTGTTTTGTAAAAAATGCTCTAATAATTTTTTGGAAACAAAAAGTTTTGTTTGCAACTTAAATAAATAAATGTAATTAGCATTTTGCTAAGTTAGTGACATCTACTAAGCATAAAATCCACACAATGCATTTTAAAGCTATAATTATTATTTTTCTATTTTAAAACAAAATAGACAAATTACAAATTAAACAAATTGCATACCACAGGTTTATTTATTTATTTATTTCATTTATTTATTTATTTTTGCAATTTAATTTTAACTCTGTTTGTTTATTCATTATTTTTTGTTTTTGTTTTATATCCTTATATTTAATTATATTTAATTTAAACTGAATTAAATTCAAATTAATCTGTACGGTGGCCAAGAGAGCTCAATGCGCTGCAAACTTAAGAAAACTTAAGAAAAACGTACAAACAGAAAAAAAAAAAAACACATACAAATGAAAGAAAACACATGCAAACAGAAAAAACCTTAAGACAAAACATTAAGAAAACATTTTCATCAGTTTGACAACATAGGTGCTGCAAATTCTCACAACGCAACCAAACACAGAAACGTGCTGCAAATAGCACGGACCACAAAGGAAATGTTTCAGGGGGACCTCAAAAAGTGACGAACCCATCTGAGAGTAACGCTAGCTAACATAGCATTAAAATAATGTTTCACAGTTAAGTGTGTAATTCGACAGATTAGTCTAATTATATCCAAAAGATGGTATGATCAGGTTGTTAAAATAAACACACAAAAAACATATCTTTTAGTTAAGCGGCCAAAAGTCACTGAACAAATAATCAGGTCCCAGATGAGTTCGTCACTTTTTGAGGCCCCCCTGAAACATTTCCGTTGTGGTCCGTGCTGTTTGCAACGCCTCTGTGTTAATATATTTTTTTTTCTTTTTGCATGTGTTTTCTTAAGTTTGCAGCACATTGAGCTCCCTTGGCCACCGTAAATCTGACCTGAACTGAACTGAATTGGTCTTTTTAAAGCCATATTAGGGTCTAGTTTTCTCTGAAGTTGCCAGCTTTCTAAGAAATCTAATCCTGCTCAAATGATTATATGTTTCTCGTTGAACTGCATGGTGCACCTTCATTGTGACATTTTAAAACAGCAGTTGTTCTGACATTTGAGTCCAGACTGTTCAGAACTGTGTCAGGTACGATTCTTACATTAATTATAAATTGTGACGTCCCATCAGTCATTCCAGTGTATGCATGGAGGCTGCAGTGGCCTACAGTAGCTATATCAGGATTCACAGCCTAGGCTCAGCTTGACTGGGCTATTGTTTTTCTTCTAGTATTCTTTTTTTGTCTGACAGCATCCTCCCTCTCGTCTCCATCCTCTTGGTTATCTTTTATCACTAAAGCACTTCACCAGTATTTCATTAGACTTCCTTTAGTTTATTTCCTTTTGCACCTTTTCCCTTCTCCACCGTCTCTCTCGTTCACCACCCCCATCTCTCTAATTCCCACTTCAATCCCAGCATCCCTCTCCGCTCCACCACCTCCTCACCCGAGGGTCCCGTAAAGCAGACCGTGACACACTCTGGTGATTTGGATAACAAATAACCTTGGAGAACCGACTGGATGGGTAACACGGCTTACCAGCAGCCACAGACAGGTGTGACAATGGCCCAGCATGCAACAGGAGAAGCAGGGAGATATATTTAGTGTCTGATCTCTCCGGTGGCTGGGGTTTGGTGGTATTAGTGGCATAAAGTGTGGATTGGTCAGACCCCAGCCTATGTGTCTCTGTCAGACCTGACAGTCTGTAAAAATGGAGAGTTATCTTTCACTGGGGCTTGGATGATTTTGGGCCATTCAGCAAGTTCATATTTATATTGTTCTAGATGAAAAATTTTAAGACACCTAAGCCAAACTTATAAGTATATATATATATATATATATATATATATGAATTTGAATTTAATACTAATAATAGATCAAATCTCCATATCAGAAAATCAGAAGCATATGCATACATTAGAACTATTAGAAAAATACACAATCATTGGGTATGTGATCCATTATGTGATTAATTGATCTATTCCTACAATTTTTCATTTTGTTTCATTCATCTTTCCCTAAGCCAGTTGAAATTTTATTTAAGTTTTTGTCTTGACGTTACCTGTGATGTCTTTTTTTTTATATAGGGAACAAGGTTTTGTAATTCCGTAACATTATAACCAGACAAACAAGATACTCATATTTTCATTGCCGCCTTCTAGTCATTCATGCACCTGGAGATCGACTCATTTTATCATACAGAACCTCCGGCAGTCCTTCTTACTGTCAACTCTAGTTAAGGACAGGAGGAAGTGTTTCCGACTGACAGGAAACCAGAGGCCGCAAGAGACTCTAATTGCAAAGTGGGACAGAGTCAATAAGGAGAACAAATTAAAAATGTCGACTTAATAGAAACAGGGCTCAAATGATTGCACAGAAGCGACAGAGACTAGACAGAGAGATACAAGATACAATTAATCGTTTTCCTCCTTTAAACTCACAGCTGAAAGGGTTAAAGGAGTATCTAAATTGGAGCAGTATAAATGACAGAGGGATTCTTTTTTTCTTAATGAATTAATACTACATAATGAACATTGCACATGTATCACAACTTATGAAGTGGTCTTTTGTCTCTCTCTCTCCCTCTTTTTTTTATTTTTTTTTTACTTTTTAGAAATAAAGCAGGAAACAAACTAAAAGAAGTTATTAAATCCCTTTGCAATCTGGACTGAAGCACTTACTGCTTTTCAATATAAAAAAGCAACTGCACAAAACACTTAAGGAAGAAAGTTACAAACTGAAAGTGTGTTTTTCATAGTTTAGCATCCTCTTATCCTCCGAAGGTCCTCCGTTACAGGCACAGATGGTTCGTGCCAGGACAGCAGGTCCTCCGCTACGGGCTCTGGAGGGTCGGGCCATTGCAGCGGGTCCTCCGCTACGGGCTCTGGAGTGTCGGGCCATTGCAGCGGTTCCTCTGCTACGGGTTCTGGAGGATCGGGCCAATGCAGTAGGTTCTCTACTACGTGCTCTGGAGGATCGGGCCATTCTGGCAGCAGGTCCTCTGCTACGGGCTCTGGAGGATCGGGCCAATGCAGCGGTTCCTCTGCTACGGGCTCTGGGACTGGAGCGGGCTCTGGCACTGCCCGTACTGGAGCGGGCACTGGAACTGGAGATGGCTCTGGAATTGCCCGGACTGGAGCGGGCACTGGAACTGCCTGCTTCCCGGTAGCAGAATCCGCCGTGGTGTGCTGGGGCTTGCGAAGATGTACGCGTTCTCACCAGCTAACGCCATCCTCTTTGTGTGGTCTTGTGTTCTGTCACAAACGGCTGCTGTAGGGCTCGCGCTCTCGCTTCCTTTTTGGCAAGGCAGGACTCGGAAACAGGATTCAAGCAACAAAACATTTATTTAAACTCGGAAACACAAAGGAAAACGCGGAGAGCTACGCAGAGCTCAAACAGTACATTGAAACTTCAACACAAGACAAAGACAGACAGAAAAGGACCCGGATATATACACAGACTAATTAGACATTAACAAGACACACCTGGACAGACACGGCTGGAGGAGGATACTCGGTAACGAACGGGGCAGGGTTACAAATGAGACACATGAGCACGGAAACACAATGAAAACAAAACACAACAAAGACACATGGAAAGGTGGACGGCGTGACATTAGGGGTGGGCATAGATTCATTTTTTTAATCTAGATTTAAAAAAAAATAATTCTTCTGCTGTGCAAATGCATCGAATGCATTGAAGTTTCTATGCTTTGTGTTTATACTTGAGATATCTGTGTAAATCTTGGTTTCACAATTCAATTCAATAAGATTTATTATATTATTATTATATTATCAACACAATGACCCAGTTTCACAAACATGGCATAGCTTAAGCCAGGACTAAGCCTTAGTTAAATTAAGATATTAATGCATATTTAACAGAATTTTTTAAATATGTCAGAGCAAGATATTTTCAGTTGAAGCAGTTCAACATGCATTTTAGTCTGTGACTAGCTTAAGCCTTGTCTGTGAAACCAGGAGAATATCACATTCTCCTTCAGTATTACTGCAGATGATTTATTCTTTTTTAAAAAGTGCTCTTTAAATAATATAATATAATCAAGAGGCAATAATGCAGAGGAAAAAAAAACCAAAAAACTTTTAAAAGTCAAAACTATTTCTGTAAACTTTTGTATACGAAATAATTGATGTGATCATAGACAGTGGCATATCTAATGCACAGATCTATTTTCATATATCAGATGTTTGCTCTGCTCTGAAAAAATAACTGACGGTGTGCACATTAGTTTGGTATAAAAGCATTTTAAAAATGAAATCACAAAATTAAACCACAGCCGCTTCAGGTAAAACATACACAAAGCACACGTGACTGTCAGTGACAAAGTCTGTTAGCGTGCAGGTTTTTTGCATCTAATACAAATGCATTCCAAAGGGTATATAAAAAAACATATCTAAAGTAAAACGTGATGGATGGAAGCACACACTGTCAAGCAATGTGCAAGTGTCTTGGCGCAAATTCTGTGCAATGAAGCCCGGTGTGCCATATGCGAAAAAAAAAAAATATATATTATGAAATATTTATGCATCGTTTTTTCTCCCATCCCTATTCACCATGGTATTTTTGATTATACTAATTGTAATCAATCTGAATGACTATAGCAATACACGCATACAGAGAGTGTGATCTCTGTGATGCCCAGATGTACAAAACAGACCCTCTCACCTCTGTAATAAACATGGAGGTCTTAGTCCCCTTCCGAAATGGTACATGAAAATCACAGTCGACAGGTACAGTAGTTTAGAAAACTAGTCCTGTCCGAATAGGGCTACATTGCAATTCGGCTATGTATACATCCGCACTAAACATTCAAGGTGAAAGTCATCTGAGCACTTCTGCTTTGCTGAGATAATCCATTCCACCTCACAGGTGTGCCACATTAAGATGCTGATCTGACATCATGAGTAGTACACAGTACCTTATACTGCCCACAATAAAAGGCCACCCTGGAATGTGCAGTTTTTTGCTTTATTGGGGGTCTGGGGACTCCTGGGGACCGGTTAGTATCTGGTGTGACTACCATTTGCCTCATCTTCTTCTCATAGAGTTTATCAGATTGTCAATTGTGGCCTGTGGAATGTTGGTCCACTTCTCTTTAATGGCTGTGCGAAGTTGTTGGATATTAGTAGGAACTGGTACACGCTGTCGTATACGCCGGTCAAGCACATCCCAAACATGCTCAAAGGGTGACATGTCCGGTGAGTATGCTGGCCATGCAAGAACTGGGACATTTTCAGCTTCCA
>JAUYWG010000047.1:20124600-20136763 GCA_034779775.1 Enteromius afrohamiltoni
TATAAATATATACTTTTAAGTATTTTCAAAATATATGCTGTGTATTTGAGTCTTTATATAAACATAATAAATATACACAGTGCACATACACAATATGTAAACGAAAACGTTTATTTTGGATGGGATTAATCATTTGACAGCTGTTATATATGTGTGTCTTTGTGAGGAAAAAAAAAAGTATATATATATATATATATGAGAATACATACATGGATTGGTTGGTTATTGTAGTCATTCATTGCAAAATCCACCTCTTTTGACTTGTGTGAGTCCTGGAAGTATAATTCTGCAAACCAGAGCTATAAGTAGCCAAAATAACTGTCTGACTGTATATTATCCTTTACTTAACATTCTTCAGGTGTTGTGGGGAGAATTCAGATCAATTTCAGATTTCCCTGATGTTTGTAAGTGTCGTTTATAAGTCACTTTGCATTAGAACAGAACATTTTCTGTTGCGTCTGAAGAAATGCTTGCTGTAATTACTGTTAATGCTATCTTAGAAATTGATTTTTTAAATTATAATTAATGACATGACATAAAATGACAGTGTTAGGTTGAGGGGAGCAAAATACGGTGGTTGTTTCTTAATGAAAGCTTTGGCTCATTTCCACAATGGCTGGAGATGTCCTCAATCCCTCTTAGCATTTTATTAAGGGCCAAGGTGCCCTCATAAACTATTCTGATTGGACCATTTCAAATAGACATACAGTTTAACCTTTTATCAAGAGGGAGTTGTCCGGAATTACCTCTTTAAGGAATTATACTTAATAACGAAGATTTCTATAACTCTATATGAGCAGAAGCCAGACACAGCAAGGATCTAATCACAAACATGATCATCTTCACATCATGTTATAATTGCTGTGTTTATGGTGCTGTTTTCTCATTAATGAGGTTTGAGAGCAGAATGTTAATGCATGCAGTTATTTTAAGATGAACAAAAGTCTGGCTATTCCTGCCTTTTCTTTTAAACATTAAGAAGACTCATCTGGCAGATTGCAGTACATTTATAATTCAGACAGAAAGGAGATAAATTGTTTATAGGTTTCACACAATAAATGCTCCTATTTGCATAATCGCAATTACAGAAATCACTACAATATGATGATTTGGTGCTAAGGAAACATTTCTTATTATAAGCATTTAAAACAGTTGTGCTGCTTAATATTTTTTGTAGAAACAGATATTTACTTATTTATATTTAGAGATTCTTTGGTTAAATAGAACATTGTATGATTTGTATTTATAGTGTGTGTGCGTATAAATTGCCCCTCCATTCGCAGTTTCCTGGCACTGTAAGATGCACTTATTGACATTTCTCTAACATTGCACTTGTATGGTGATGTTGTTTATTTAAACACATTTGGAGAATGGTAGCATCACATCAGTTGCTCACCATTGGATCCACTGCAGTGAATGTGTGCCATCAAAATTAGAAGAAGTGCTGTTTCCATGTTCCAAGTTACCATGTAAAGTTTAAAACACCTTAGTGATGGATTTGTTTCTTACAAAATCGGTTTTTCACTTCAGAAGGCATTCATTTATGGACTGGAATCTTGTGGGCTATTTGTGAATTGTTTGAGCTGTTTGGACTCTTATTCTGACAGCACCCATTCACTAAAGAGGATACTTTGGTAAGCAAGTGGTATAACTGTAACTTTTTCCAAATTTGTCATGAAGAAACAAACTAATCAAAATTTTGGATGGCCTGAGAGTGAGTATATTTTCAGCAAATTTTATAATATTTCTGCCTAACATCTTATTTCATGCGGAAAAAAAATAAAATCATAAGGATAGTTGGCAGTATGCACCATTCTAAACATAGCTACATATACAAAACAACAGTGTTGTTGAAAACAGTGGTTCCTCTGTTTACCTGTACATATTTAAGCCATGCTCATATGCTAACATGGCACTTTATGCTTATGTCAGCATGTACTACAGTACAGTATGTCAGCTCAACCTGTCAACCTATTTTGAGTGTCTCTTCACAGGTTGACTGCGATTGCTTCTGAAGCAGCTTCCTGCCAGCGCATCAGCCGGGCTCTCTGAACAAGTCCTCTTTGCCGTCATTCTGTCCAGAACTCACTGCGGCCTCTCGTGAAGGTGCAGGTAATTTAGAAAGACGATTTGTGCTGCAGTTGAAATAAGCGAGAACAGGAAGTGCATGCAAATAGCAGCTGCAGGAATGAATTTATAGCTGCAGGTTTATGGGAGCTAAAAAGATTAAATGTGCTATGGTATATTGGCATACTTGGTATTTTTTTAATATAAGAAAAGCCAGTTATACTGCCAAGTTGCAAAATGACAAAAAGCACCATAAATGTGTCATCAAATCAGTGTATATTACATCTGCACTATATTCTAAAGCATGAGAGCTTTCAAAGTAATCCGTTTTACTAATTCTCTCAAATTACATTTAGACTTGTGTTCATTTAAATACAGCCTTACATCAAGATTTCATTGGGTTTTGCATGTCATTTGTCAGTGATGCTGTTCGGGCTATTTTATGGTGCTTTTTCAACATGCATCTTTTTCCACATACATTTTTGCGAACTGTTAATGTTAATGTGCATGCGTCTCTGAGGGAGAGAGAGCACGAGAGATCGAGTATGTGTTTTCCATACATAAGAAAATAATTTTGTGGCAAAACATGCTGAGCCGTCATTTTTATCATATTGATTATTATATTTGTTTGCAATGTCATTGTGGGGTTTGGTTATTTTGCTGTTCTAAGACCTTTGAAGTAATAGAAACCATTTGGTAAAGTGATATGGAACTGTAATGCTGTCAAAGAGCTGTCTGGAACTATGTTCACTGTGCATTTCCCTGAAAATAATTACACACCTTAAAATGTTCATCAGCCAATCAGATTCAAGCACCCAGTGGCCCTTTAGTATAATATAATATATTTTTTTTTTCCCTGTAAGCCTGATTTTGTGCTTTTTTGTTATTTTTAGTGCTTTGGAATAAAAATCACCATCCTTGTAATATGTTATATTTCTGCCTAAGTCACTTCTCCCTTCATGGACGAAAGAAAAAAAAAAGGACATAAAGGCGCATAAATGATCACACACATATATATTTTGGGTGAACTGTATCTTTACAATAAATTCAAATTATATTTGAACACTGGTCTGCTAGTGAAAAAAAAGGAGGATAAGATTTTAAAAAAAGAATATCTTAAACCCCTCTGAGTTATTTGGCCACTCTCCACAGAAATCCACATCCTGCTGGTCATTCTCTATAGCTCTCCAGGTGAATGGAGTCAAAAAGATGGAAGTGGAAGCGGAATTGTATGACAGCTGTGCTGTGGCTGTCTGGCTCGACCGGTGGGCAGAGGGCTCCATATTTAGGAGCTAAAGGTGAGCGAGTCGCAGTCCCGCTGCTAAAACCCTTCCAACATAAACAGCTTCCAACTCCTAATTTATATTTTCCTATTCACACGCACCTCAGCACTCAAAACTGACCTTTTGCCAATCAGGAAGCCCCAGGCAGCCTGGCTTTCAACACTCGTTTGTGTGTGTAAGAGGAATAGACAGGTAGACGGTATTTGCTTGTGTGTGTGCTTAACTAGCACCGTACACATATGCGGCAGTCTTTAACAGGCCAATTGGCTGCCGGGTTTAGCTGATGCCTGTTGACAGTTTTACTCCAAAAAAGGTCGAGAGATGTCTACAGAGCTGCGAGTTCATAACTCAGCCTTAAAAGGATTACCTCGTACATTTATTCATCAAAAATGCCTCTGAGCTCCACTTACAATGTAAAGCATGTAAGATGTTTTCTTTTCTTTTTATTTGATGTGGGTACTGTATAAGTTTTAATTTATACGATACATTACCTTAATCCTATTTATAGTAATTAACAATGTCTCACCATCCATTCCCCACTATGTATATATAGTATAAAGTATTTAATTATATTAACCCATTAATTGTCACGCGTCTCCTTGATGGACCCCCTAGTTCACTTCACTATATTGAATTAAATCCTAATCTAACTATGATCGCTTGAAAGCTCCTAAAAAGATATTTTTTTAATTTTTTTGTTAGAAAATTATCTCAGAATCTTAAAATTGCTCCTTTGAAACCCATTTAAATCAGACATTGCATTGCCATGTTATATTACAATGTTACAAATGTAATATAAATATTTGCAGTGGAGTAATTGAGTAATGTGGATAATCTTGTTTGCATTCAATATATCTAAGTCACAAAGAAAGAATAGCTAAAGAAAGTGACTTATACATCAAAGTCATGCACATTTCCATAACAACCTTTCAAAAACATTACAATAGAATTTTGAGACATCCTCAGATGAGAAGCAGGAGAGAAATGTTTCTCACAGATCGACCCGAGGTGCTTTTACTTGCACGTCCTGTCTGACAGATCCACAGCTGTACAATTCACTAACAGTCAGTGAGAATGACAGCACCAATGGGCATGAAGCTCATGAATCCAGTATAGCCGATCGGGTCAGAAGCCATTTCCCAATACAAATGCCCTATAAATATTCACCAGGTCATCTATAAATTAGCTGCTGAATATTAATACTTTGTAAAGGATCAATTAGCATATCACATCATCCTCTATGAGATATTCAGCCTGTTTGCTGAAACTCATCTCATAAATTTCTCTCCCTCTATTTCTTTGCCTGTGTGCAAAAATCTCAGTCTCTTGATCCCATGCTAATGTCTTTAACTGTTCCAATCCAATCTTTGATTAATTATTAATGTCATCTCTCATTAATTAATGGCCCTTTACACTGGACTAAGTGAGCCAATCACCTCACAGAGCATGCCATGGAGACTGTCATCCTAAATGCCCTCTTATATTTTTATAATATATTTCTTATATTGAGTTGATTGACACGTGGCTTAACCAATCACAGGCATCCATCAGTGCCCATGAGGTTTGCTTGATTGGCAGAGGGGAAAGTGTGAGACTTCAGCCTTCACTAAATGACCCTGTCAGCCATTCGGTCTTTGACACATTGTGTCAAATCAAGGCCCAGTGAGAGCACAGTTTATTAAAAATGATCCATGGCGATTTATGTGACACTTTTTTTAGAGCTTATTTGACAGCCGGCTGTCAGGCTATATCTATAAAACTATCTATGTCTTCATGTAAACATTACATTTAGATTTGTGCATTTGGCAGGTGCTTTTATCCAAAGTGACTTACATTGCATTCAAGGTGTGACCTACCTATCTGTCTGTCTCTCTGTATCTGTCTGTCTATCTATACCTCTGTCTGTGTGTCTATCTGTCTGTCTATCTATCGATCTGTCTCTCTATTTGTCTGTCTGTCTCTCTGAATCTATCTATCTATCTATCTATCTATCTATCTATCTATCTATCTATCTATCTATCTACATATCTGTCTATCTGTCTGTCTGTCTGTCTACTCATTTAATCGGTCTATTTATCAGTCTGACTAACCTATAAACCCATTTATATTCATGCAGTGATTACAATTTACTTGAGTTACCACGCATGAAAGAAAATATGACATCTTTATGTTTGCATCTGAGTACATGAGTAGCTACATTGATTAAAATACTAATTTGATCACGTTTGAGGTTGCGTTCATTTGAATGCATTTTTTTTTTTTTGAGGATGCTAAGCACCTTCATTAAACCAATCCTAAAACTACCCTTAACCCCTCTACTGCCACAGAAGACAGCCAATCATTTTCTTTGCTCAAACACAAGTCTCCTAAGCTTAAATGTAATAACGAAGTGATATAGCAAAGTCCTCTCTCATTCTTAGACCTAATACAGTACCCACAACAATTCGTTTATAACAATAAAGTCTCTGATACCGTAAATGCATCCACATGGGTCCAGTGTATTACCTCCCTCAGTTGTCATTGATTGCCCTGATGGTGGATGATAAAAAATTCTTTCATTTTCTGGGGTATTGCAGGCGAGGGGACAATTCTTACATTAATAACATCCAGGGCGGTTGTGTCCAAGCTGGATCTTGCACACAGGGTGAACTAAAACCTTTTATGTCTGTGTATTGGAGCCAAAGTGTTCGGTGCAGATATTTATTATGTGGGTTTCCCTGAATAGCAGGCCAAATGGTGCACTCCACTATAAATGCAAAAAAAGAAAATTACACACTGCAATCAATTTCATTTTGGTTATTGTGATTTTTATAGTTGAGTGTAAATCCTGTTGGTTAATTTCATTCAAAGCCATTGATTTTGTTTTTAATTTGTACATAATGCAAGAGATAACCAGCATAAGTAGAGTGACACAACACAGTCTAGCAGCCATTAAAAACTTTCTGTTGATCAATGGAGGGTCTAACCAACCGAAACAGACCTGAAACTAGCTGTGTGTGTAGAGTGTTTTAAGAAAATGTACAGTGACACTGTAAGCAGATGTAAGAGAAGGAATAAACACTCAGGAATGGGGATGCTCGAAGATGAAAATACACAGATGATGCAAGAACAATGTAAGACAGTGATACATAGAAATACAAAGAGCGAGAGGGAGTAAACACAAACACACTGAGATCTCCCCCCACGTGACTGACACTACAGCTTATTACATTTGGCACAAACTCTAATGTAGTCTGTAGTGTTTGTTTAGTCTCATAATAATTTGAGTTAACCTTAAAAAAATCATAAGATATTATATGGGTTGGCTCAGACAAAACATGCAAACTTTACTCCCACTGAGGAAGAGATGTTGTTTAGTTTGCTGGCTGTGCTATAAACTTTATTTCAAGAGAGGAAATGTATGCTTACATCAGTAAGCAAATGCATTGTATATTTATTTATTCACCACATTGTAGGAATGTGTGATGTCTGTAACCTGCAGAGCATGGCGTTAGCATTGCCGGAGTCAAGGGTTTGAATCTCGAGGAATTCATGGACTGTATGCAAATATCTTCGAAATTGTGAAATATAACATTCGCCGAATGTATAAATGAACATATTTTTCCTCATGAGTGAATGAGACCTGTGGCCATCAAGCTAAAAATAAATAAATAATAATAATAATAAACAAATAATATATTAATATATATATATAAAATAATATATTTTTTTTTTATTAATTCAAAACAGTTGCATAAATATATTTTTTAAAAATGCTGTCAAACGATTAATCACAGTTAATTACATCCCAAATAAGTTCATATACATTTATATATTAATATTCGGATATGTTTATATTATTGTCACAGTTTTTTCTCTTTAATGGTCCGGTCATTCTGTCACGGTTTGCCTGTGATGGAGCAAGAATGTGAGTACAAAGTACATAGATATAAATCCTTAAATAATCCAATGGTATGAAGACAGATACAAGCAGGGAATCCACACGAACACCACGTTACAACATCAATGACCGGACCACATGAACTAAACGGAACGTAACTTAAATGGGGCAGACAATAACACTAATTTACAAGACACACCTGAACATAATCAACAATAGACAGAACCTAGTTCACAGAGAGCACATGGGGAAATACAACAAACACAGTGCAGGGGCGTGACAATTATATATGAATATACTTTAAATTGTGTTTATACAGTATACACATAATAAATATAAACACTGCTCACGCATATATTTTGGAAACAAAAACTTTTTAAATGCAGTTATTTCCAATTTAAATTGAAGAATTTTATGAAATTTGTATATGTTTTGTTTTAGTTTTAGTAATTTTAGTACTTCAGCTATTTAGTAATCAAACTTATTTCGATTCCGTTATTTTATCGTAACAAATATTTGTATGTATATATTTTATTTCTGCTTTATTTTATTGAAATTATTTTTAATATTTCTAGATTCAAACGACAACATCCTCACTGATATGGTTAACTTTCATCACATCAGTCATTGTTAAAGTAGTTTTATATTCTATTTTAAACCATGTAATTTTGCCATCTCTCTAATACAATTACTGTACATTTTTACTCACATTTGTAAATGTTTTGTTTACATTTTAGATGCTTTCTATACGGTATGTCTCCACATGAGCCAATCTTGCGTGTTTTATCATTTTAGTTGGTTAATTTGTTTGAAGGTAAAGTGAGAAATGGTTGAAGGGGAACAAGAGAATTGAAGTTATTTTTACCGCTGCGCACATTTGCACTTTCTGTGTCTTCAAATGTTTGTACGATGGTAAATATTCATCACTCTTGTTCTACACAATCCACCGCTGTACACTGATGAGCAGATGTTTGTTCCCCTGATCTGTCAATCACATGTACCTTGAGCGTAAATCTTCTACAGTCTGTGATGGTGATGCGAGCGTGACGTCTTTTTCACCACTTATCCCACTGGATTGGACGCTTTCTCAGGCTCTTTCTCTCTTCTCTCTCAACCTCTTGACTAACATCTGCTGATCTGTTGCTCATCTACATATCAGATCAAACACACGGATACACTCATGATTTCACACACTCATTAGGCCATCTAACATTACCATAACCATCATTCTGTCAGTCACACTTGTGTCCTTGTATAAGCAGTTGCCAAGCTTGGATTTGTCTGATGATATTTACAATACAGAGCAATACACGATACAATACAATACAATACATCTTCAGTTGGTTGTTATTTTGTAGGTAATGTCTTGGATTTGTCTGATGATATTTACAATACAGAGCAATACACGATACAATACAATACAATACATCTTCAGTTGGTTGTTATTTTGTAGGTAATGTCTTGCAATTATATTTTGGTTCATTTAATGTCTCCTAGGCTAGTGCTGTGATTTGACTAAGTGCTTGGGTTTCTTATAAAAAAAAATTGTAACAGTTTAGGTCAGCGTCCAATTTTTAATAGCTATTAATTAGGGCTTTTGCCTCAGTAAAGTCCTAATTTAATACTTATTAGTTAGTAAGGTAGTTGTGAATTTTAGGGATGGGCTGAGTTTAAGGGTTCTAAAATATGGTCATGCAGAATGATGTATGAATTTCTGCGTTATGAGGACTAATAAACAGTCAAAATACTACTAATAAGCATCTAGTTAAAGGGTTAGATCAGAAAAAAATTAAAATTCTGTTATTAATTACTCACCCTTGTGTCGTTTCAAACCCATAAGACCTTCGTTCATCTTCAGAAAACAAATTAAGATATTTGTGAAGATATGTACCTCCATAGACAGCAATACAACTGAAATGATCTAGGTCCAGAAACGTGGTAAAAACACTGGTAAAAAAGTCCATGTGACATCAGTGGATCAACTACAGTTTTGCGCAAAGAAAACAAAAATAACATCATATTCTCAACCATTCTTCCCCTATGACTTCTGTCTTCCACCATTTTAGAGAACATTACTGCGTAAGTGTACGCTTTCTTCTAGGCACAAGCAGCCTCAGATTACACACATACGCTTGCTTTCACCCAAATGCAAACAAGGCTGATTATGTCAAATATGTTAAAGCTTGTGAATGTGGTGCGTTGAGCATGACAGAAGACGTAAGTCATGGGAGACAAGTAAATTATGTTATTTTTGTTTCATTTGTGCAAAAAAGTATTCTTGTAGCATCACAAAAGTGAGGTTGGTCCACTGATGTCACATGGACTGTTCTACTGATGTTTTTGCTATGTTTCTGGGTCTGGGATCATTTCAGTTGTATTGCTGTCTGTTGAGGATCAGATGGCTCTCTGATATCATCCAAAATATCGTAGTTGGGGTTCCGAAGATGAACGAAGGTCTTATGGGTTTGGAACAACACAGTTTTTGGGTGAACTAACAACTTGATCTCACGGCAATTCGAACATATTTTACGGTGGCTAATTTGTACGACCTCACTCGATTTATTCTAAATCGTACATATTTTATGAGATGCCAATTCGTATGAATTTGTACGAATGACCTAAACATAACCCCGCCCCTAAACCTACCCGTCACCTGGTTTTAGAGTGAGGTTGTATGAATTAGTACGAATTGGCACAAATTTGGCACCTCGTACGAATATGTACAAATTGCTTGTGAGACTGTGTTGGAACTAACCCTTTAATAAAGTGACAATTGGTGCCTAAACTAACATTCAAGAGAAAACCTACTGGGCAAGACTTTTTTCAGCTGAGCATTTTTAAAATGTACTTTTTTTTATTATTTATTTAAATTTTGCATTTGATTTCAAGAGTTCACATTTCCTGTTAATCAATAGTTTAGCTGTCAATAGTTAATCAACAGCTGTCTGGGGAGCGAGCCGGGAGCACGGCGGACTCCGAACCCTAGGGAATGTAACCCTAGCGAGGGTGAGGGTTCGGAGCTTGGCTCGATCGCCATCTGCCCCCCAAGAAGGGCATTAGAGACAGCAGCCAAATTTGGGCGGCCAAAATAGCGTTGAGGGGTGTCTGGGTTTTGTGGAGAGGTAGATTGGGAAGCCTCTGCGGAGGCTTGAGGATACCTTCGCAGAGGTAGTAGCAACCTCAGCGGAGGTATATATCCGAATTAATAGAAGGAAGGGATAGGCGGGGGAAGCCTACGCGGAGGCTTGTAAGACCTCCTTCGCGGAGGTATTAGGAACCTCGGCAGAGGTGTCTATCAGGAAATTTAGGAGGAGGAAGGGGTAGAACGAGGAAGCCTACTAAGAGGCTGGGAGTGAAACCTTCGCGGAGGTTTTTTGGGAACCTCGGCAGAGGTGAGATAGAGAAGAAAAAGCCCTCAGCGGAGGTAGGGGAATGGGGTGGGGAAGCCTGCGCGGAGGCTGGGAAAAACCTACGCGGAGGTATAAGGAACCTCAGCGGAGGTGGGATGAATGGAGACTGTGTCTGAGAGACTGGGAAGCCTGCGCGGAGGCTGGGGATAAACTTTCGCGGAGGTATGAGGAACCTCAGCGGAGGTGGGAAGAATGAACACTGTGTCTGGGGAACTGGGAAGCCTGCGCGGAGGCTGGGAATAAACCTTCGCGGAGGTATAAGTAACCTCGACGGAGGTAGGTGGGAATAGCTGCACCTGGGGGAAATGGAAAGCCTGCACGGAGGTATACGGAATCTCGGTGGAGGCGGGATAGAAATTATAGCTTCTGGGGGAAGGGAAGCCTACGCGGAGGCTGGGAATAACCTTCGCGGAGGTATAAGGAACCTCAGTGGAGGTGGGTGGGAATGGCTGTATTTGGGGGAAAGGGAGCCCACGCGGAGGCTGGAAGTAAACCTTCGCGGAGGTATGAGAAACCTCGACGGAGGTGGGATGACTGTATCTGATGGGAAGGGAAGCCTACGCGGAGGCTGGGAGTGAAACCTTCACGGAGGTTTTTTGGGAACCTCGGCGGAGGTGGGATGGAGAAGAAAAA
This sequence comes from Enteromius afrohamiltoni, assembly GCA_034779775.1. Classification (NCBI taxonomy): domain Eukaryota; kingdom Metazoa; phylum Chordata; class Actinopteri; order Cypriniformes; family Cyprinidae; genus Enteromius; species Enteromius afrohamiltoni. The sequence continues at coordinate 20,135,874 of JAUYWG010000047.1, forward strand.
GCCCTCGGCGGAGGTGGGGGGAAGGGGCGGGGAAAGCCTGAGCGGAGGCTGGGGTAAACCTACGCAGAGGTATAAGGAACCTCAGCGAGGCTGGGATGGAAATAGCTACAACTGAGGGGAAGGGGAGCCTGGGGATAAGTGAAGACAGTGCCTGAGGGACTGGGGAGCCTGCGCGGAGGCTGGGAATAAAACCTTTGCGGAGGTATAAGGAACCTCAGCGGAGATGGGGTGGAAATAACTGTGTCTGAGGGAAAGGGAAGCCTATGCGGAGGCTGGGAGTAAACCTTCGCAGAGATATAAGGAACCTCGAAGGGAGGAAGGATGTGGAGGTTGGACGGGAAAAGAAAGTCGGAGTAGTCAGAGAGTGAGAACCTGCGAGAGGGAGAAGAAATAGGTTAGGTTGTTGGGGATGGGTCAAAATTAGATTTTGTAAGGGGAGGGCTGGGTGTAGGGCTGGTAATAGCTAACATGGCTTGGCGTATGGCTGAAGGGTCCAAATGGATGTAGCTTTTAAAAGCGTCCGAAAACCAGCGGCCTAGAGTCTGAATTTGGTTGGGGGAGAGGCCTCTTTTTGCGGCTGTGGTAGCTGCTTCGATCCTGAAGGAGTGGGAGGAGAAGCGATTAGGTTCGACTCCCGATTTAGACAGGACTGCTTTAAGATGTTTTTGGAACCAGAACCTTGAGGCTGGTTGGTATGATTCATCTAGAAAAAGGGGTTTGAAGGGGGAAGAGGCAAACGAGTTCCTGTAGGCTAGGTAAGCTCGTAGCACTTGGTATGGTTGGGTGGGGCTTTGGAGTCTGAAAATGTATACAAAATGGCCTTTGTGGAGCTGGTCTGTTTTGCTGTGTTTTAGGAAGAAGGACATGGTTTGGTTGTCGACTATAGACAA
>JAUYWG010000047.1:20164967-20180197 GCA_034779775.1 Enteromius afrohamiltoni
GTCTAATGTTTATCAGTACATTACAGAAAATAATGAACTTTATCACAATATGCTAATTGTTTTAAAAGGACCTGTATATATACAGTTAGGGCCATAAATGAGAGACAGCTTTTTTCTAATTTTGGTTCTGTACATTAACACAATGAATTTAAAGTGAAACAACTCAGATGCTGTTAAAGTGCAGACTTTCAGCTTTAATTCAGTTGGTTGAACAAAGAGGTTGCATAGAAATGTGAAGAACGAAAGCATTTTCTAACACAATCCGTTCATTTCATGGACATCACCAAATTCTTTTCCTCCTTTTTAATGATATGCCAGGCCTTTATTGCATGGCTTTCAGTTGCTATTTGTTTGTGGGCCTGTCCGAAGTTTAGTCTTCAACAAGTGAAATGCATGCTCAATCTAGGTCCAGTGACTGACTTGGCTATTTAAGAATATTCCACTTATTTGCTTTAATGGGTTGCTTTGGCTGTACGTTTTGGGTGATTGTCCATCTGTATTATGAAACACTACACTACTCCAATCAATCTGACTGCATTTACCTGGATCTAAGCAGATATCATGTCTCTGAACACCTCAGAATTCATTTGGCTGCTTTTGCCCTCACAAAGGGGGAGGCGGGGCCGTCTATATATATAGTGGCTAAACCGCCACAGGTTCATGCATCTTTGCTGTCCCTGACTCAAGCCTTACGCAACCACTGCAGCTGGACGATTCCCCTGCCGCCATCCGGTGTCTAAAAGAGCAAATTTCTACTAAAAGCAGAGGCGAGCAGTAGTGAAGTACATTTACTTGAGAATTGTACTTAAGTACACTTTTTGAGTATCTGTACTTTACTTGAGTTTTATTTTTTCTGGAAACTGTTTCTGGTTGTGTAGTTGAGTCAGCAGGTTGGATTATTTGTTTTGTTAGATTTTTTTTCTGATTAAAGAAATTTCACTGTACACTTGATTCATATGTGGATGAATGAATACACTTTGATGTGTGTACGCACTGCTACAGCATAAGAACACTACCATTCTGTTTTGTGATGGTGGGTAGGAGTGTTAAAGCCACTTATTTGTAAAGATCAATAATCTTTTGCTGCACATTAGAAATATATCCTTTTAGGTATTAGGTATTGCAAGCATAACATAAAACAATGCAACAATAATGAAACTAAAAGCTTGAAGACACCCTTGCAGCTGTATAGTTCCCCTACCTGCATCCGGCGAGAGAGAAATTCTTCACAGGTAAGACCTAAAACTCTTCTGTAATACCCCACTCATCTGTTTCTAAGTCTCTCACAGAGTTCGGAGACCGAGACAGCAGAGCTATGGGTGTGTCTTTTTTTCTGCCGGTTATTATGCAGGAGTAAATAAGCCCCTTTCGAGCAGCTTATCCTCCTCGCCTGTCAGAGCAAAATGAACAATTAAGAAGTCGCTTTAACGGCTCGCACGCCAGCACAGCTCTCACGTCCCCCCTTTCTCGGCTGCTCTTTAATCTGCGGGTTCTTAAAAGGGAATCAATGCCCGTATATCGAGCAGCTTTATTCAGCGGATAAAAGCTATAAACTACAGAGTAGGGTAAAGTCTCGCCACGGCTGGACCCCCTGCTGCAAACTGCTCTATTTCTGTCCTCTACCTCACAAAGTTCCGGGTATGATACATAATATAGGAGCAATAAATGGGTCCGTAAAGAGGGCCCATGCAGCGCGCTCTGAGGAAAAAAGGCATGGTCAAGCTTCACAGTCTAGCTGCGCTCACTTGTTGACTCTCTCATGCTCTCATTTACTCCCCTCCCAAGGCAAGAACTGTATTCGCGGTTGAAATTGAGTATGTTTGATTGAAATATGTAGTAACAATCCGCCTCCTCAGTGTTTCATGTGAGGATTAGTGCACCTGCATCATGCCGAGCTGCATGATCCTTATAAGGCTGCTTCACAGTCTAGCCATGTGTGCTCGCTGACTCTCTCACACTCTCATGTTCTCCCCTCCCAATGTGAGAACTGTACTTGCGGTTGAAATTGAGTATGTTTGAGTGAATTATGCAGACATAATCCGCCTCCTCATTGTGTGTTTCATGTGTGGATTAGTGCACCTCGTTGACGAGCTGCACGATCCTTCATCTGAATGGGACGCCATCACAGACAGCTCTTCATTGTTTGTGCGGGTGTCATGCGGATGGCTGGAAAAGTCTAGCCACGGCCTGAACACCCTGTAAGCTGCTCCATTTCTGTCCTTGCAATGCTCGGGTATGACACACAATATAATAGCTGCAAACACTTGGTTCGTAAAAGCACAAAAGACTAGCTCGTTCTAGCCAGCTCGCGAGAGGAGGCAGAGAGGCACAGGGCATTCTCCTCTGCCATTTAGACCATCTCGGCGTGATGCCCAGCCAACAAATACGTTCCTGGGCAGTGGGCACTGTAATAGACTCAATCTGTCATCTGTGGTCAGATGCAGAAAGCAGCTTGCACATCAACTGCCTAGAAATGCTGGCAGTATGGCACGCTTATCACGTTTTTCATCGAAGCACCTATTAAGATTGTCTGCGTGCCTCCTCACATGGGCCCAGCACAACGTGCACTTGATAAAGGCAACACACTTCCCTGGCAAACTGAACCAGGGCGTGGACATGCTGTCAGCTGCCCAGCTCATTTTACAAAGGAAATGGACATTCTGGCCCAGTCTCCTCTATGCTTTTCCCCCAATCGCACTGCTCTCCCAGGTCCAGGGAACCTGGATTATGGAAGTAACCTTTTCGTTTTTTACAGATGATGTGGTATGCTTTGGACCATGAGCTGTTCCGCGCCCTCTCCATACATTTTTCTTGCCATCATTCTGGTAGAGGTTGATCTTGGTTTCATCTGTCCAAAGAATGTTTTTCCAGATCTCTGCTGGCTTTTTTAGATATTTTTAACAAAGTCTAATCTAGCCTTTCTATTCTTGAGGCTTATGAGTGGCTCGCACCTTGCAGTGTACCCTCTGTATTTACTTTCATGCAGTCTTCTCTTTATAGTAGACTTGGATATTGATATGCCTACCTTTTGGAGAGTGTTGTTCTCTTGATTGGCTGTTGTGAAGGGGTTTCTCCTCACCATAGAAATAATACTGTGATCCACCACTGTTGTCTTACGTGGGCGTCCAGGACTTTTTGCGTTACTAATATTGTAGCAATTTCTCTGATGCGTTTTTTTCTATTTTTGCAGCTTGGAGGGCCCTGATGTTTTTGTGTGTCGTCACGGTTCATTACACTCTCTACCTGGTTCTTGTATTTCATTTGTGTTTTGTTTTCTATTGTCTTGTTATCTGGATTTCCCGTTGCCAACTTCTGCTTCCAAACTGGTCTCCGCTTTGCTGCTTCCTTCGGACTCTGTTTGCTGGTAATTGGTAAATGTTTTTGTCTCTGCCTACGTTGTCTCTTTCTGCCAGTGCTTGATCTTGTCTTTCTGACCCTGAGCCTTTAATAAGCTGTTTGCACGTGAATGCCTACTCTACTCAATCGTGACAATTGTCACAATGGTGTATTTATTTAATTATGTAGGCTATTTTATCTGTTATAACTAAATTGTCACTAAACTGTTTAAAGCACTCTGGCACTGGCCCGACAGTGGAAATGCGGCTACTATGTACGTGTCTATAACTATAACTATAATTGGAATACATTTCAGTAAACAGGTAAAAATATTTATGGCCCCAACTGTATATATATGTATATGTGTATATACATATATACTAATATAACTGTATATATATGTATATATGATTATTAATATTAGTATTATTACTATCATCGTCATCATTGTTTCTTACTGGCTTGCTCATTCATTTTTGAAATAGGTATTCCCTAATGCAAATCTAAATGTAGAAATTTAGTTTCTTCTTATTCATTTAATTCTTAAATTATAGTCCAGCTATGCAGTAAGATAATATTCTGTATATTTTCTGATGCAATGGGAAGTCTATGTAATGGCATTACATACTGGCATTAGCCTTAAAACAGCATTTTAATTGGAGCTGGTCATGGTATGATCTCAAATTACTTTACTTAATTTTATATAAAATAATTGTATTATATTATTAAAGCATTTTTTTTACATTAAGTAGTTACAAATATATTTGTATTAATTTGCTAAAATGTTTTTTTTCTTGATAATTAATTAAATAATTTAAATTGGTGGAATAAAATCACAAAATATGATGGTTCATAATTATAACTAAATTATAACTAACAAAAAACAAACACATTATGTGATGCTTAAAGGAACACACATTAGGCTAATTTTTGAACTCCCCAAGTGTTAAGCAGTTGAGTTTTACCATTTTTGAATCCATTCAACCGGTCTCTGGTTCTGGTGGTAGCACTTTTAGCGCAGCTTAGCATAGATGATTGAATCTGCTTAGACTGTTATCATCTCTCGATTGCAATACAGAGGAGTCAAGTTTTAAATAGGAAAAAAAATCAATACTCTTTGGTCTTTTTTGAATGTGTTCAAAAATGGTAAAACTCAACTGTTTAACTCTTAGGGAGTTTGAAAATGAGCCTATTTTCAAAAAAAGTAAAGTGTTTCTTTAAAACTAAAATGCTCAAAAACAGTAGAACTACAGTAAACTATAAACAGATATAGGAAAACACACATTTCGTATGGCACTGTGGTACCGTGCAGCTGTAGCTAAAACAGGTCTGGGTTCCTCTGAGGTGAGGCATTATGTAATGTAATCAGTTCTCTCGGCATTGAGCGGGAGTATTGATCCAGAGGGTCTTGTTCTTGTGCTCTGACACAGAAAAGGTGAGAGGAAATCCTCTGGCCTAAAAAGAGCAGACAAATGAAATGTTATATAGTCAGCCGGTGTATGAGTAAGACACATTCGAGAGCTCCTCTGGTGTTTAACAGACACATGTACATTCTGAAATCTCTGCGTTTGGTGGCAGTGCAGCGTCTTTTTAAGTTCAGAAATACTTGAGGGACTTGTTTAACTAAAAAGCGGTTTGTTCTACTAGAAGATATACAGAGGCGATGTATGCCTGAGAATGTTGAAAGGAAAGCTTTATTGATATTGTAGAGAGCAATTAGTTTGATTTGTGTGTGAGAATGTGGAATGATCTGTTGCAGTCATTGAACCGTTCCAGAAGCGCTGAATCCTGATGATGAATTTCTAAAACTTCATATTTGATGTAGTTTTGTCAGATGAAAGCTGATCAGTGACAGCAAAATAGTTTCTATGGTAATAAAAATAAATAATTGATCCCAAGAGAGGGATCAATTAACTCAAAAAACATTATTTTGTATATTTATGTATATTGTTTACATATTCCTTGCAGTAAATATGTTATCAAGTGAGTACTAAATGTTTCAATTTGTTAATTAATAATATTAAAACATTAAAAATTAGCTAATTATTAATTTGTAATTCATTTATGTGTTTAACTTTTACTATTTTTTCAACATATGTTGACCAAAGTAACTGTTTTTCATGAAAATGGCAGAAGATGATAATTCAGGAAGAATTTTGTAATAAATAAATTGTTATTTTTGTTGCTGTTGCCCTCTAGAGTATTCTCGTAGCTTCACTTCACTTCAAATTCAGTTATATTGCTGTCTATGGAGGGTCAGATAACTCTCAGATTTCAAATGAATATTCAAGGATTCAAGGATTTAAGGATTCTTTATAGAGTAGTATAAATATGAGGGTATATATGTGTATATACATTAATTTAGATAAGAGCAGTTAGATATATATTATGTAAGATCAAGTATGGCAATTTAGGTTAGATGAGACAAACAGGTTGTACCTACAGAACATCCCACGGAAAGCCAGCCGTTAAATTGACTGTATTACATGCTCACTGATTGAGTATGTACTTGATTTAGCTTGTTATGGTGTAGAAGCTGTTGTTATTTTGTCGGTGGATTGAGGGATGACACTCATTTGTACCGTGGCTCTCTGTGTCCTTTTCCATCACTCAGTCCTTCTTTCCAGTACCACTTGTTTTACAAGCTTGTCTGATCCGACAATTGAATCTGCTCCGGTATCTTCAGCCCATCTCGACGCCCCACTGATACACAATATTTGTTTTTCTCCGTCCTTTGTTTCTCTGCTCTTGTATGGGATCTGGAGAGGCGGCGCATTTTCATTTCAAATCAAGCTCTGGCTGCTGAAACGCTCAAACGCTGCTGCGGACACTGTGTTAAAACTCCATAAGAAACCCCACTCTATGAATTTTTACAGATTGATCAGTAGCTCAGGAGGGATGATGATAACAGGGAGATGGGAAAGTTTGTGTGTGTGAGATCAGTTAGGTTTGAGCTTGAACACTTAGATTACATGATCAGTGCAAACACATTCTGTATAAACATGTTTTATGTATTGTGGCACAAAACAGCCATTTCTTGCCCATAAGTAAACACCATCAGATACAAAACAATGTGTTCTGTCATGTCACAGATTTATAGTTAATAATCTAATAATCAAAAAAAATCTGTAAAGTAACAGAAAAAAAAAAAAAAACTACTGTGAGTTTATTAAATGGGACATTAACCATTTATTTTACAGACATTTCCATTAACTCAACACAGCACAGTGCTGTGTAAAATTCAAAATACAAAAACACCTTTCAAAAATAAATGCAGAATTGTTTTTCTAATTATACAGTACATTATGACATATTTTCATAAAATTAAATTTATCAATTAGGTCAGTTTCAAGTAAAACTAAATTTACATGAGAAAAATCTAGCTGAAAAAAATAAACTAATAATAATGTTACCCTTTCAGTCAAATCACTTGGACGTTACATATGGGAACTCGCCAGAGACAAATTGCTTTTGAGATTCAAATGAAAGGCCAATGAATATTGGCGTGCACTTGATTGCATTCAGGTGCACCTCATCACTACGTGAGTATAAGAGGGCATGAATGCAGTGCACTTGCAGCTTTTCGCTTCAGAGCCTTCGCCGTTCTTGACCTGGAGATTCCCTCGGCTTTTGTTTTGGAAAGTTGGAGTGGTTGAGATCTACTGAAAAGAGTTCTGGGCGGCTGTCAATGGATCCTGCGGGCTGGTGACTTTTTTCAAGGCCGGCTGTATCAGCTTTTTGCATTCCAGCAAGCAAAGACCTATTGAGTGCACAGAGTTGCCGCGAAAAGGTTTTCCCTGGGTAATCCACGAGAAAGGATCAAATTTTCGCGGTTGGTGAACTGTTCTCCAGAATGTCGATCCGACCATGCATTTCCTGGTGCGGTAGTTTCCTCACCTCTGTGGACAGACACGATCGCTGCCTCACGTCAGTGCAAAAGACACTAATATAACTCTGTTGATTTTGGTCACACAAGTGAGTGTTATACACCATTAGAATCTGTTAGGTGTCCTTTTTTGAGTTCACTCTCAGTAACAACAAAAGTGTGTACTTTTGTAAAATAAAGAAAATAAAAAGTGTGCGCGATTTTTATTTGTTCTCTCCGCGAACCTTTTTTTAAAAAGCCGTCACTAAAATGAACTGAAACTCCACAAAAACATTACACACAGACATGAGACACATATCTATAGAAAGCTTGAAGTGTCTACTTTTAAATTCATGTTGAAAACAAATATTTTTTGTTAAAGTAATAAGTAACCAACACTATACTGAGTTTCTCAATCTGGACCAGGTTGTGGCAAATCCTGTATATGTATTTCCCCTCTCCGCTAGCGGTGCAGCCAGGGGGTGCGTGGTGATACCTCAGGGCAAGGGGCGCCGCCCGCAGCTCAGGGACCAGCCAGGAACAGCCGCAGCACAGCAAAGCATCCCTGACATGGGCAACCCAAATGTGTTGGGGGATTGCTCTTCGGGGGATGAGGACATCTCCATCCCTACTCCATCTCTGTCTGACAACACAACTTGTAGCATAAATCAACAGACAAGGTGGTCTACGTTCCCGCCGCATGTCACAACTCACCCGCCATCTGCTCCTGTGCAGTCAAACGTGGCTGAAAACGCTGCGCCCTGTTCACATTTCAGGGACACTCTTCAAAGTGTATGTTACTGCCATAGCGGCATATCACGATGCAGTGGAGGATATTTCAATTTAATTTATTTATAAAGCACTGAAAGCACTGAAACAACAATGTTGACCATAGTGCTGTACAAGCAGTAGTTCAATTAAACAGTAAAAAACTAAATAAAAACACAGTATACCCATATATCTAATAAAAACTAAAAACAAAGATATATATGACACTAGTACCCTTCACACTTATCTTTGATCTAACGCCATCATAAAGAAATATGTCTTTAAATAGCTTTTAAACTTACAATAATCTAATCTTGAAATTATAAATGCATGAATTGCTTTTTCCAAGTCTTTCTTGGGTAAAAAAGGCTTTATTTTGGAAATCATCCTCATTTAAAGAAACTTGTTCTAAAGATTTCATTTACTTGCTTGTCAAATTTGAGTGCACTGTTACAAATCATCCCCAGATTTTTTATGTGATACTTTTTAAACTGGCACAAAGGACCTAGCTTAGATTAAACTGCGTTGTCAGGTTCGGAGGGACCAAAAACACAGACAGCTCTGAGATAAAGTTCTGAGATAAAGCTCTGAGATTAAGTCCAGGTGGTCGATAGACAATAGCACAAAGCACAGGAGATGACAGCTGCAGTTCAAACACTTAAAGTTCAAAGCTTAAGAAACGCTCAAAGTTGAGCCTATTACAAATAAAAATATCCTTATATATAGATATATAGAAATAGAAGCCACACCACCTCCCCTTCCCGTTGCTCAGGGAGTATTTAAAACTGCAAAATTAATAGGCGCCACTTCTCCAAAGACATATCCCCGGCATTCAACCAGGCTTCAGTAATAAATAGAAAATCGAAATTTTGAGCTCTAATGAATCCCTGCAGTAGCACATCCGCTGGGGGAGGCGTTCTCGAAAGAGAGACCAGATACGCTTTTAAGTTCACCAATTTTCCTCCCCGCTTTCCACAACGGCGCCGTTTCTTTTCCAGAGGAGGCCAGGGCTCACGTTTAAGCCACGTGGGAATAATCAACGGCGGCTTAGTGATTGTGAGCTGTAGCTCACCTCTTCCATCTTCAAACAATTTCTCATATGAACTTTGTATATTCAGAAGTGTGTGACGATCATAAATCAGTATAGAGGTAGCGTCATGCGTAAGCAATGTTGTCAATAAAAAAACATAAAAAACAGACAAGACAGGGCAGAAAGACGCCATGCCATGAATACCGGCGCTATCTAGGAATTTAGATGCCATTAAGTGAATCCCTCGGTTCCTTAGAGGTTTGCGTCGGATCAACCCCCCCAGACTGCACCTCATACCCTCTTAGGACCTCGCTGTCACCCTCTGTGGCCTGCAGCAGGTCCCATTCGAGCCACTTGCGTCAGTGGATTTAAAATACCTCATGCTAAAAACAGCGGTCCTGACTGCTTTGGCCCCCATCAAGAGGGAAGGGGACTAACAAGTCTTCTCTGTCGATGAAGAGTGCCTAGAGTTTGGCCCGGCTGATTCTCATGTCATCCTGAGACCCCGGCCCGGCTACGTGCCCAAGGTTCCTACCACGCCCTAACGCAATTATTTATTGATTATTGATTTATTGATTTATTTATTGCCTCTACATTGACTGCACTCACTGCATCAGACGCTCACAGCAACTTTTTATTTGCTATGGTGGTCAGCAGAAAGGGAATGCTTTCTCCAAACAGAGGTTGGCTCATTGGGTGGTGGAAGCCATCTCCCTGGCATACTTGTACCAGGGAGAGCCGTGCCCCTTAGGACTGAGAGCCCACACAATAAGGAGTGTTGCTTCGTCTCATGCATTGGCTCACGCGCCTCACTAGCAGATATCTGTAGGGCTGCAGGCTGGGCGACATTGAATACTTTCGCGAGGTTTTACAACCTCCACGTAGAGGCTGTGTCCCCCCGTGACTTCACTGAAGACAGCAGGTGAAAGGGAGGCCGGCTGGTGTCTGCTTGCTGCGCCATTCCCACGGGATCTGTGTGCTTTTTCTCAGTGTTCCCTTTGGATAGGTGAACCTGAGTCCTCCTTGCCCCACAGTCAGAACTAGAGTGGAGTAGCTCCGAACTGTGCTCCTACTGGGTCTCCTTTGCCCAGTAGGTAGTGGCTTCAAAGCTCAATATTCCACAGTCAGCCAGAAAGCTGTGTTTTCCTTCAATTATATCCATAATCATATCGATATATTGAATTCCCTGAACTCCACATGCAGGAACTGTTTGTCATGTGCTCCGCTTCCCCAACCACCTGCTTCAGTACAACTGGCAGCCCTGTGGGGCCCCCATTTTTGGCCCCAGGGTGTTGGGAAGGTTATGTGCAGACTCCTCTGCTAACAAACATGAAAAGTAGCTCGCCTGTCGACGGGGGGTCTCCGCGTAATGCAGCCTCAAGGGTCGTGGCCTGTTCCATGGGTGTTTCCATATGTAACGTTGAAGTGATTAGACTAAAAGGGTAACGTCTAGGTTACAAACGTAACCCACGTTGCCTGAAGAAGGGAATGAAGACATTACACTTTCATGCCACAACCCTGAGACCGTGCTGACCTGCAAGTGAACTGCATTCATGCCTCACGTAGTGATGAGGTGCACCTGAATGCAATCAAGTGCATGGCAGTATTCACTGGCCTTTTATTTAAAGCTCAAAGGCAATTGGTCTCTCTGGGGAGTTCCCATATGTCACGTATCCGTTCCCTTTTTCAGGGTTACGTTTGTAACCTAGTCGTTTTTACTATTTAGTTTCAGTTAATATTTAAGTACTGAACATTTATTTCTCCACTGTTTTTATATATGTATATGGGTATAAATATATGGGTAGTTGATGAATACGAATTTGACCATGTCCTATGGCATGAGAGAGGTTTATCTTTTAATCTGTGTTTGTTTGTTTTGTTTTTTTGTTTTTTCTGTTACACCTTCGGACACATTGTGTGTTTGTCTTTCTAATATATATATATATATATATATATATATAGCAAGTCTAAAACCTGACTGTTCATAATATCAATCAGTCAATCACCTATCTTTATTTATATAGCGCTGTTAACCATACAAATTGTGTCAAAGCATTGAACAGTATTAAATCTGAGAATAGAGTGTCAGTAATGTATAATGACAAGATGTAAAATGTAACTATTATCACCCAAACCTTTATATAGTTAGAAATATCCCTCTGACTTCATTCACACACATACAAGTATAGGCGATATATAATTTACAGTGAGTCGCAGCTAGATTACTTGTATCATAACAAAAAAGAAACTGTTGCCCAGCCTCAATTTTCTATAGTAAATGTGACTATAAAGAATTAAGATATTAAGATTTTATAAATATTAACATCCTGATTTTCTGTAAAGCTGATTTGAAAGGCTCTAAAAAAAAAAAAAAAAGAAAAATTGCCTTGACTTGAACACCCACTGATGGTGTGTCATCACTACAAGAGCCGCTAATGAGTGTTTCACTGATGAAGCCACAGGAATACTTCAAACAGCTTCAAACAGAGGTGTTAGTCACACCACACTCTTCAAGATGCAGAGGCAGATGACCGGCAAAGTCCATATCACGTTCAGAGCAGAGCGGGTGGACTTCATAGCCTTGATCAGTCTAAACACCCCAAACCAGGAGTTCACACGAACAGGATAAGAAAATCTATTGTAATACTTAAAAACATTTACATTTATATTTAAATCTAAATGTTGTTTGACACTATTTTCAATATAACATGTAATATAAGTTTTTAAATCTAACATTGTTGTAAATTTTAATTAAATTTTTGCTGTATAAAGGTTCTTTTTTAAATAATTTTTTGGACTTTTGGACTTATATTTTGAGCACTTTGCATGGGAATGATAATATTTGCAACTGTCTTTCCTCAAACCACCTCTCAGTGTTTAAACTTCAGCTGTGTGTCTGTAAGCATACAGAAGTTAGAGCAAAGGTGTTTGTTCTAAAGAAGATAAGACAGCTGGATTTTGGCAAACAAGACACTGCTAAAGGCATCACTGAGGCGAAACTCTTGTGTACATTGTTTTGCTCAGTTACTTCACTAAGAGACATTGTGTTTTGTGGCTTTGCCGAGGGGATGCATGCGTTTACCTTTCATTCTCCCATATAAAAATGGAATAAGATTAAGACTGGGGCTAGTTGTCACAAGCATTGTATCTCAGTAACACACTGTAAAATGTAATAAGTTGGCTTTACTTTAAAAAAAACAAACAACAACAATGTCTTAAACTTTCTGAGTATTCATTTTTAGTTGTTTTTAGCATAACTTAACACACTCTGCAGAGACAACTTGTTAATCAAGTAAACCTACCTGTAAGTACCGTTGACTTAAAATCATTATATGAGTTAACTTCCTATTAGTGGTCACATTAATAGGAAAATGCTAGGAAACCGATTGCCTTAAAAATACCAAGTAAACTAAACTCAAAACAATAGGTTAAGACAAAAACCAACAACTGAAACTGAGTTTAACATTGTTTATTATGTATTAAATCTCTACAACATACCAAACAAACTCTATAAAAAAAAAATTTAATGTAGCTTTAAAATATTTTGACAAACAAAAAACACAATGTTACTCATGTTAATCTCATAAAGCATCTTAAATGTGCAGTGCAAGTGCAGGTAAAAAAAAAAAAAAAAAAGATCCTGACTGCTTGATAATCTTTGATTATCAAGTGACCTTTCAAAATAATCAACACTATCTTAAGTCCTAAAGGGATAGTTCACCCAAAAATAAAAGTGGATGTTTATATGCTTAATGCCAGTCAATGGGCACACGATCTATGAGAGTAAAAAAAAACAAAAAAAAAACAAATTGATGTTACATACTTTGATCTTGTGAACGGGTTGATTGTGGTGTATTACAGCTAAAAACTGATACAAATACTAACTAATCATTTGTGTCTTAGGAAATCATTGTATGGTCACAAGCCACATGGATTAAATTGTTTTTTTTTTACTCTCAAATTGTGTGCACATTGACTGCCATTATATGACTGACAGACTGCAATGGTTTGAATTTTGGGGTGGGCCACTTATCCCCATGTCATTCCAGACTTTGCCTCTTGTTGTAACGCAATTGAAGATATTTTTGATGAAAACTGAAAGGCTTGTGAATGTCCAGAGAAGTATGAAAGACGTCATCAGTGCATTCCATCTGCCATCAGTGGTTCAACTGTAATATTATGAAGCTACGAGAATACTTTTTGTAGGAACAAAACAAAACAAAAAATAACTTAATTTTAAAAATTTGCCCGCAAGTCACCATAGTGCCATTTTTGAACAGCATCGGTGTAAGCAATCAATGTACGCAGTTCTGTGTTAGACACCTTGACAGACGTAATTGTTTGGCAGTCAATGAAACAGTCGCAAGTCTCCCGGTATTCATCTAAAATATCTTAAATTGTGTTCCAAAGACAAACAAAGCTTTAATGGGTTTAGTATGGCATGGGAGGTAAATGATTAATGACAACATTTTCATTGTGGGGTGGAGTAATCTTTAAAAACCTTTGTTTGTGTTCTACTAAAAAATAAAAGCCACTAAAAAAAATTTATAATAAATAAACAAAAATTTAGAAATAACATTGCACTAAAAGTTTAGAATTTTTCTTAAATGTTTAAAAACATTTTCAACAAAGTCTGGCAGCTAAAAAGCTAAAAAGTTTAATTAAACAAAATTGTGTACAACCAGACGATTACTCATTCCATGACTATTGCAGTGTTTGAAGACTTCAAATGCAGTGCTTGTGGGGAATTCTGGCTATTGGCTATCTTCTGGTATTGTAGTACCCCAATGGAAATCTGCAGTGTGTCACATTCACAGTCCTGTAAAAAAAAAAAAAACAACAAAAAACAACATTACAATTCTTGTTAAATTATAAATGGGAAACCCCATAAAAGTATACGTCACCAAAAGAATCAGGACCATGTCTTGAGCCTTGTTCTACATACAACTTATCAAAACTGTTGATTCGAAGCATTCAGACCACGCCTTTCGTGCTTTTCCAGACCTTGACAGTACTAATTGCTTGAGAAGGGTCCGGCTGCAGCCACAGTAGGCGGAAACACGTGATCTCCACATTAGGTGGAAATACGTCACCTCCACAGTAGGTGGATAAAAGGTTTAAATATATATATATATATATATATATATATATATATAGGATGTACTTTAAATAGATAAACTGCTGGGTAAATAGCTATTACTGATGGGCAGAATGTGCAATTTTTCTGGTGTATTTATAATGCTATTGTCAAAGCCTGTCACTCAATGGTTTACCTGTGTGTGTATGTGCATCTACAGTGTTCTCATTTTTACTTATACATCCACTCTGTATATACTTTGGCGAGTATCAACGTCGCCCTGGCAACACAGGAGTTCCACCTGTAACCAATCTACCCGGGCCAATCGCTCACGGTGGGACCAGTATAAATGGAGCACCCGGACCAGGAAGAGTTGAGAAAAATCTCCATTCTGCTTGATTGCATGACTTACCTCTGTTTACGCCCCAGATACGCCCTGAGTGACGAGCCCGGGCCGGAACGGATCACTGGAGCACTCATCACCACCACCTGGAAGGATTTAAGAGGGATTATACTCACGCTGAGCACCGCCACGATCACCTTCACCAACTTGTTGGTTCTCACCTTTCTTGTAAATAAATCCACCCTTCGGGGTTTGTGTTCACTTCAACCTACTGTTGTTCACACTGGTGGAGAATGCGGGCAATTACACTGGCCTAGAAGCACACACAAACAGCACATCAGAACACAACCTCACCTCCTTAACTCAGAACAGTTTTTTCTCCTGTCATCTCACAGGCGCACGCTTCTCTCCCCTTGCATCAACATGTAGGAGTTCCTGAAACAGATGATGGAAATCAGCGTCCCCCAACAACAGGATTTTGAAAGAATGACTGAACAACAAGAGTGTTTAGAAGAGCACTTCACCGAGACCCAATTCGCCGCAACTGAAGCCGTGCCACTTCCGGATCTTCAAGTGGCTGCCGCCCGCCTTGTTCCTAAACTCACCTGTGACGATGACGTTGAATCAAATCTCAGAACGTTTGAGTCTACAGCTGCAATGGAAGGATGGCCCATGGATCGAGTGGCCCATGGTGGTGGTGGGGTTATGGTATGGGCAGGCATCTGTTATGGACCAAGAACACAGGTGCATTTTATTGATGGCATTTTGAATGCACAGAGATACCGTGATGAGATCCTGAGGCCCATTGTTG
>JAUYWG010000047.1:20199029-20219317 GCA_034779775.1 Enteromius afrohamiltoni
GGCTTTCCTAATCAAGTCCAATCAGTATAATCAAACACAGCTAGACTCAAATGAAGGTGTAGAACCATCTCAAGGATTATCAGAAGAAATGGACAGCACCTGACTTAAATATATGAATGTCACAAAAAAGGGTCTGAATACTTAGGACCATGTGACCTAACCCTAACCCATTTCAGTTTTTCTTTTTTTAATAAATCTGAAAATATGTCAACAATTCTGTGTTTTTCTGTCAATATGGGGTGCTGTGTGTGCATTAATGAAGAAAAAAAAATTATCAAATGGCTGCAAGATAACAAAGAGTGAAAAATTTAAGGGCGTCTGAATACTTTCCGTACCCACTGTGTATATAGTGGACAGTTGAAGTGGATCAAAAACTTCCATCAAAATTGTCCTAAAGCCTAAAAACAAAATGCTTTCTTTTCTTAGGACAAGATTAGCATTCACAACATCCAGTTCATGATGCCTCACTCCCCGAAACAAAGCAATCTATACATAGATGCCTTATTAGTTACCGTTTCTATTGGGGTGGACCATATGGCAAAAATATCATATTACGATTTTTTTTAATATCAGGATTCACAATTTTATTACGATTCTTTGTTGAACATTGTAATAAATTCAATGAGTACAAGCTACTGTTTGGTTACTCATCCTGGATCATAAGTCATATTGCACACCCCTAGTTTCTATACATAAGAATCTATATCAATAATCAATCATTTTGACCCATGCAATGTATTTTTGACTACTGAGTTTTTTTGGTGTATATATATATATATATATATATTAGGGATGGGATGTAACGGTATCAAAATCTCACGGTACGGTAATACCTTGGTATGAATGGCACAGTACGGTATTCATTGAATCATTTTACATTAAAAAATAAA
Organism: Enteromius afrohamiltoni; assembly: GCA_034779775.1. Classification (NCBI taxonomy): domain Eukaryota; kingdom Metazoa; phylum Chordata; class Actinopteri; order Cypriniformes; family Cyprinidae; genus Enteromius; species Enteromius afrohamiltoni. The sequence continues at coordinate 20,199,920 of JAUYWG010000047.1, forward strand.
ACTAATTAAGAGACTCAAAACAGTTTACATGAACACTGAACATATCAATGGCACACACATTAGCCATCTATCTGTAAACATTTAAACAGGAACTTAAATGTTTTTTTTTTTTTTTTTAATTATTAAACCTTCCACACATCCTATTTAAAACCCACTTTAGATTGCTAGATGACATCATATGTCAATTTGCATATCCATTACGTCAGTGCGTCATATTATCTTGCTTCTCTGTGGTCACATAATGTTATTCAATGCACCCTAATTCTCAATGTAACTGTTTTCACTGATATTTTTTATGGTTTCTGTTGGAATGGAATGAATATAAAAATACTGACTTAAATGTACGCCATTATAAGGCCTACTGAATCAGCTCTACCTTACAAGATGTTAATCCAGATTAAAATCCTTATTTATAATGGTTTATTACTATATAATAATATTTATAATTCATAATAATGAAACCAAGTACACATAAGATATAGAAAATGGCTATGCTTTGATTTTGGCTATATTTGCATGTAAATAGAGTTAGAAGCAACATAATATCTATTGTAACTGAAAGCCCTTCTCTTCTCAGCCTCTCGCTGAACAGAACAGATGCAGAGAGAGCTGTGTGCGCGCGCTGAGAACACAAGAGCTCGCGTGGCACTACCAGAGACTTGCCGAGGTTTGTCCAAGAAGTCTCTAGACTTGTCGGTAGTCGCTTTTAGGGAAGAATGGTGCCAAGGGGGTCTGAAAAGTCGCTAAATTGGCAACGCTAATCTGTAGCAACAGCAACAGACCGCAAATAATTATGGTCATGCCTGTGCTGATGGGAATTGTAGTTCCCGCTATATCCCCCTATATCCTATCGTTTTATGGAGTCATGCGACCACGATAGTATCGAAAACATTTGATTTTGCGGTACGACAGTATTTCAATAACGTTACACATTTACATGTTACACGTTAACACATTGTGTGTAATGTTAATGAAGAATAGTGCAATTAGCTGGAAAATACTGCTCATTTAGCTGTTATATAAGAATATGGACTTTTCCATCATTCTCCACGACAGAAAATACATGAATTTATTGATAACATAAGTTGACTATAACACCTAACGAGTATCTAATCAATTTTATTCCAACAATAACTGCAATGTCATGATGCACATTCAAGTAATTTTTGTCATGGTTTATCCTTGTGTGATGATTAGTATAGTATGATATTTCTATTTCTATCTGTCTGCAGGAATGTGCATCTTATATGTAGCTCTGAAAAAAAAGAGGAAAAAAAGTGCAGCGTCTTTAAATTAAAAATAAATCTCTAATATGCTTTAGTAAAACAGCTTCAGCTGGCGTGTTGCTGTTTAAACACTTCTTGTTTCAGAGATTTTCCTTATGTTTCAAAATATGTCCTACATGTTACATCACCCCAGAAAACACCCACAGCATGAGCTCGGTCCTGCCATTAAAACAGTTATTGCAGCTTATTAAGATTTACTTTTAAAGGGTTCTCGGTCAGTCCGTGTCGCTGTCCTGCATCCACTGACATGGAGCCGTGTTCATTTGCAAATCTCTCCTCACCCCTGGTAATAGGGCATTGATTTACAGAGCAGTACTGGACAGAAAGCCTATTATATTATGCTGTTGCATGGCTTAGGAGAACTACCATTAATTGCAGTGTTGGATAGTGATGTTTAATGAAATACTGTGTATGGTGCTTTATTAAAGTTACATTTGTGAAACAAATCTGGGTTGTTGACAACATGACAGGGAAATGCAGAAGAGAAAGAGTGAGAGAGGGGAAACACAAAAGGAGCAACTTTTATGCAGTTTCTTTTCCATAAAACAGTCTCTGCACTGTAAAATCTAAGTAGTTGGGCTTACGTAAAAGCATGCAGGGTGAATGCCTTGAAAAATAAATATGTTACAGACAAATGCTTCGTTAGTATAGTTTACTTACACAAGAGTTCTAGTAAAAATAAGACCTGGGGTACTCAATCCTTTACTTTACTCATGACTCAGTATAGCTACTCACTGAGTCCCAAAGTGTGTTGTGGCATGAATAAATTATGCAGTTGCTTTGTTTTACTCTTGTTATTAGCCAATTTTATTTGCTATTTGTGTCAGTATAAATCAACAAAAAGAGCAAATAAAATGTTTATGGTTACATTTAATTAAAATAAATAAAACTGAACTGTTACCATTGTTGAGATCTGCATGCTTAATGTTGAAGTCTTTGTGTGACTCAAGCATATTACCACAAATATTAAGCATTATATCAACCCAGCTAAAACCTCTCATGTTTAATATCAAAAACAATTAAACTGTAAAAGATATTTAATAAGCACGGAAAAATACACAAATGATTTAATTACAAGTCACCTTTCTTCCTTTGAAATCAAATAACCCTGATTTCATGTTGCATTGCTGCATTAATAGGAAGAAAATTATAATAAGCAAAGTTCCAAGCGCCAACCAAAAGGAACACTAATTACACTTACTATAATAGTGAGCAATTGTAAGGTTTTTTTTTATAAAGGAAAATCAACATCAATTTGTGAAGTCATCTTGTTTGATGATCTCTCAAATATTTCAGTTGTATTGAAAAGTCAACAGCAAGATGACTTTGGGTGAACGCAAGTGAGTGAATGCAAATGCAGACATGGAGGAAGTGGGTGAAAAGACCATTACGATTTTTTTTTTAGTTCTTCTGTAAGGTGGCATGTTAGCAACATAATGGGGCATTTTTGCATCTCACTGATTTGTTAATGTCATTGGTTCTTTTGTGTCATTTAAAGCAGTAACTAAGATGATAATAATATCTAAGGTAAACTACCGTTTTGTTTTTTTTTGTGTAATAATGCTTGTCTAAAAGTACAAAAATGTACTTACTTTTAATAAACTACTTTTGAGTCTGAAATCATTTGATATGCCTATATGAGGAACAGCAGAATTTGATTATCTTTGACTCCAACAAAGAATCTAAGATTACTTGTGATCATATTTAAAGATAACATGCAGGTTATTTTAATATTATAGTTTTTGGAAATATTTCAATTAAAAAAATATATATATTCCCACAGTTTCACAGACAAGGTTTAAGCTAGTCACAGAATAAATTGCATGTTTAAGATGAAAATATCTTGCTCTGACATATCTTAAAACATGTCAGTGTCATTGTTCTGTGTTAAGATGCACACCAGTAATATTTTCTTATAAGGCATTTTTGTAAAAGTTGCTTAAATATCTTAATTTAAAAAATGCCTAGTACTGGCATAAGCTAAGTCCTGTTTGTGAATCCGGGCCATTATGTATTTTGCTGTATTTAATATTTTTTACTTGATTTTTTTTATTTGATTACAGTTTCTTTTATTTTTAGTTAAAATTTTAAAATTTTCAAACTGAAATTTTCATTTAAGTTTGTTATAGATATGTTGCTCATACAGTTGTGAGTTTAATGCAACCACGGGGGGCGCAATCCAGTGTCTTCTTGTGCCAGTCCCAAGTCTGGATAAATGCATAAGGTTGTGTCAGGAAGGGCATCCGACATAAAACATTTGCCAAATCAATGATGCGAATCACAAATACAATTCCCATAACGGATCGGTCGTGGCCCGGGTCAACAACAACCGCCACTAGTGCTGTTGACCTACAGGGTGTCGGTGGAAATTGGGCTACTGTTGGTCGAATAAGGAGAGAAGGAAGGCGTGTTTGAAAGAAGAGAGAGAAGAGGAAAGGCAAGAGTTTAGGAGTGATAGTAGGGACTTTGAATGTTGGAACCATGACAAGGAAGGGAAGAGAGTTGGTTGATATGATGCAGAGAAGGAAGGTGGATATACTGGGTGTCCTGGAGAACAGGTGGAAAGGTAGCGAGGCCAGAAGCTTAGGAGCAGGGTTCAAATTCTTTTACCATGGTGTGGGTAGGAAAAAGAAGTGGAGTAGGAGTTATTCTGAAAGAGGAGTTTGTAAGGAATGTTCTAGAGGTGAAGAGAGTATCAGATAGGATGAAGAGTCTGAAGCTGGAAATTGAAGGGATAATGTTCAATCTTGTTAGTGGTTATGCCCCACAGGTAGGATGTGAGTTAGAAAAGAAGGAGAAATTCTGGAGTGAGCTAGATGAAGTGATGCAGAGTGGTGATTGGTGCAGACTTCAATGGACTTGTTGGGGAAGGGAACAGAGGTGATGAAAATGTGATGGACAGGTTTGGTCTTCAGGACAGGAATGTAGAAGGACAGATGGTGGTGGCCTTTGCAAAGAGGATGGAAATGGCAGTAGTAAATACTTTCTTCCAGAAGAGGAAGGAACATGACATATAAGTATACATATAAGGGTGACATATAAGAGTGGAGGCAGAAGCACTCAGGTGGACTACATCTTGTGTCGACATTGTAATCTGAACGAGATCAATGACTGCAAAGTGTTGTTAGGGGAGAGTGTGGCAAGACAACACAGAATGGTGGTGTGTTAAATAACCCTGGTGGTGAGGTAGGTGAAGAAGACAAAGGCAAAGCAGAGGACAAAGTGGTGGAAGCTGAGAAAGGAAGAATGTTGTGTAGTTTTTAGGGAGGAACTGAGACAGGCTATGGGTGGTCAGGAGGTGCTTTCAGTTGACTGGACAACTACAGCGAATGTGATCAGGGAGACAGGTAGGAGGGTACTTGGTGTATCGTCAGGTAAGGGAAAAGTGGATAAGGAGACTTGGTGGTGGAATGAGGAAGTCCAGGTGTGTATACAGAGAAAGAGGCTAGCTAAGAAGAAGTGGGACACTGGGAGATGCAGCATAAGGTGAAGGTAGAGATGACAAAGGCCAAACAAAGAGCATATGAGAACTTGTATGCTAGGCTGGACAATAAGTAGGGAGAGGTGGATCTGTACAGGTTGGCGAGGCAGAGAGAAGGTGGGAAGGATGTGCAGTCATGAGAGAGCAACATCCAGGGCAGCGGGATGTTGGGGGAGGAGTTACGAAGGTATAGACGGTATATCCTCCTCCATAATCTTCTTTTCTTTTTCTTCTTTTCGCTGCAAATGAGCGCACATGCAATTTGTGCGGCAAGCTTCTTGCACGCTACCATTTTTTAACAATAATCCCGATCTCAACTGAGAACTCCTGACCTCGCATTGTTTCCATGCCACTTCTCATGCTGTGAGACATTGTCTGCGATTCTTCCTTTTGTAAAGTCATGCAGTGTGAAACCCCCTGTCGCCGATGTATCATGCAGTGTGAACACAGCGGCAACCGGTTAACTTTCAGCCGCCCAGCAGACAATTTGGCTAGTTGCAAATAACCCTCCTACTCAAAGCAATACAAGGATCCAACCCTCCCAAACCGAATTCCAGATTACCCATTACTTTAGAAATATTAACTACTAGCATCCATAAACTACGCTCAGGTTACCATTCCATCCAGACCGATCGCACTCTAGATGCCATGTTTGTTCTAGCCTTCTTTGGGTTCCTAAGATGTTCTGAGATCACTGTCAATACCAAATTCAATCCTAAAATGCATCCTACAGTTTCCGATCTGTCGATAGTAGATAACGAAACCATTTCGTTTTTTTATTAAGCAAAGCAAAACAGACATAAGGGATCATCAAATCTACATTTTCAACCAGCAATCTTCCATTAAACTGTATCGAACTCTCTAAGCATACCTCCATTACAGAAAAATGCTATCCCAATCTCATTTTGACCCCCTATTCGCAGACGATCTCAACCGCCCAGCCTCAAGTTTTTGGTTTTCAAAACACCTCAAAGTTATCCTCTCGCAATCCGGCGTCTTCTACTGCAACAGAAAAAGGTTTTTCGCAACAACAGAAAACACTAGGCCGTTGGTCTTCTGGCACCTTCCAAAGATATATCAGATCAGACAAAGCTTACATTCAAAAACATCTCCAAACACTCGCCTTCCAACCAAACCCAGCCATCAGCTCGCCTTATCCTAACTACCTAGATCCAAGGAGCCCGCAGCTCACACTGTCTCAGCCGCCACCCGGGCCATATCAGGCCAATATCTTTCTAACCCAGCCTTTGCCCAGTCTTCATCTTTCTCCTTTCCTTTCGCTTCTCCTCTTCTTCCTTCTTCCTATCCCCCAGCTTATCGCAGAGGAAGTGAGAACTAGTGAAATTACGTTTTATAGCGAATTTCAGGAGGAACACGTATGAACAATCGCTGCTGACAATTTCCTCATTACTAATTACCAATCAGAACTCCTCTCCTCCACCATAAATACCGCTCACTTCCTCTCTCCAGTATCTGCATTTTTTGACTCCTACCGCCTTCTCCTGATCACCTCCAATTCCGGGACCAGACCGGGACTCATTTGGTACTCCACCTTCGTAACCATTCAGCTATTATTTTAATCACTTGGTTAGCAACTTATTGTCTCGCCGCTTCCACTTCCTCCCGGGGGGCACGGGGGGCCAGGCTGGTCTCCAAGCATCAGTCAAGCCTCGCCTCCTAGGGGTAAACCTCCTAGGGCTCAGGGTCCGCCAGGCTACCTGCCTGTCCCCCTGACAGTCTGCCAAACAAGCTTGTATTTATAAATCGCTGAGGAAGTGAGAACTAGTGAAACGTTTAAATGGAGCATTAGCGGACTAAAGGTGTCAAAGACACACAACGTTCATCAAGAACACAAGTGACAAAACTTTACACAGATTGTTTCACAAATCTCACTCGTAAGCATTAAAAATAGTAGCAGATAAACGAACACCAATGATGATGGATAGCCACATCAACCAAAAGAGTTCCAAAGGTAGAGAGCACCTAAAAGAGCTAACAGTTACAGAGAACAAAAGAAGAACATACACAAAGAAAACAGTGTACAGTTCATAACACAATCTTAACTTAGGTGTATGAGATCAGATCTATATCAAACCATTCTAAAAAGACAAAACCTGTGCTAGACAACAAACTGACAAAAAGATTGAATCCAGTGTTAGGTAATGTATTTGGGGGTGGGGGATTAACATTGTGAATTTGTATATAACTAGAATTTTGGGAAAATAATTCTATCCAGGGGCCAAATGACCAGAACTCTACATGAGAGTTAATTTGACTATCATTTTTGGTTTTATTTTTGGCTATTGCTTTAATGCACCATACGTTGTTCCAGAGACTCATGAATATTAAATAACATGTTACATCATTATCATGTCTACAAGATAAGAGAGAATTGGGAGAAATAAAAGACAAAATGAAGGAGAAGATGCTTTTAGAACAGGCTGGAGTGATGACACTCTTGGCTTACTTTCAAATATTTTATTTTCAACATTTCTGCTACAACAACAACTTTCTGCTGTATTTTGGGCCTAATTAGTACATTTTCTTAAGGATAAGAGGATATTTTAGTATGTACAAAGTGCATAATTAATATACCCAGAAAGTTAAATGTCCTCTGGGTGTTAAGTGTTAATTGCCTTGGCAAATTAACATACCCTCCCTTGCACCTCACTTCCTGAAAATTGCTGAAATACACACCACATCTATTCAGAGACAGAGGGTAAGAAAGTGAGAGAAACAGAGTTTGTGCCTCACTGCCCAGTCAGTCCATCAGTCAGTCAGTGATCTTGCCTGGCAAAATGCTGCTTTCATTAACACAAATATTAAGAAATATTCAAATTGAAAACAACTGTTTTCTGCTTTAATATATTTTAGATTTTAATTTATTCCTGTGTTAAAAGACTGGATTTTTTTAGCATCATTACTCCAGTTGTCAGTGTTGCATGAACCTTCAGAAATCATTTTAATATGACGATCTGCTACTTCGTTATTATTGTCAATGATGAAGGCATTTTATAAATCAGGATTTTTTTTTGCATTCCTTAAAAAAATGTTTATTTGAAATAGAAAGCCTTTGTAACATAGCTTTATGGTCAAAGTAATACATTTTTTGTAATAAAAGATATTAAGTAAAAACAATGTAAAATACAGTACTTAAGCATCTCAGTGCATCCTTTCTGTGTTTATTATTTATACATTTTCTTTTTGAGTGGATACCATTTAGAAAGACTGCATTGCACATTTATGTTATTGAATGGAGAGTCAATGTATTTTTTGAGGAATTTTTTCGAAAGGACCTTGAGCGGTACACTTTTATTCTATTCAATTTGATTAATTTCAGAAGTGTTGATCTCTGTGGGTGTAAAGCTGCGGGTGCACTAAGCATGCAAAATGAATCATATGAATATGAGCAAATTATAATGTCTTACTTTGCGTGTTTGTGTAGACAGCAAAAACTTCTATACATGTGCTTGTATTTATGCTCTCTTGTATTAACATACAGTCAATATTAGTAAATGAAACAAAGCCTATTTTGGCCTCACCTGAAAAGAGGAGATTGATATTGTCAGATTTGTCCTTCGCAGTTCCCTTTAAAAAAATATTATCTTGATTTGACAATGAGTGATACTGTATGAATACATCTCCTGTTATCTGTCTAGTCTAGCTTCAAAAGTACAATTATCTGGCTGCTATTTTATTTTACTTTTAAAAGTTAAAAAAGTACCCAAATTCCAATGTAACGCTTGTATAAAAAAAATTAAATGTGTTGCGCTGAAGTTAACTTTAAAGGGATAGGTTACTCTAAAATGAACATTGTGTCATCATTTACTTGTCATCATGTTGTTAAAACCCAAAGACTTACTTTCTTCTGTGAAATCATCTGCAAGGACTTATAAAACACTGGCTATATTTAGCTTACACGTTTTAAATTATTTTATTTTATTTAGTGGTTAATATTTATGGACCTTTGTATCTTAATGTGCAGATTGCATTGATTTTATACATTTAAGGTGATTGCTTATACAATTGCAAAGTTTCATCTAAACATGCATCACCTGCATCAGAGTCAGAGGCAACAGAAGATATAGGACTTTTGTTGTATTAAAAAGTCAATATACTAGAAAATGCTAATAGAAACATTATTTGCAGCAGATCAACGTATTCTTTAAAGCAGCAGTTCATCTTGAAACTGAGACTGTCGACAGTTACTGTGTTTATTGCAGCAAGCCTCTAGAGCCACGTCTCTTTCTAAACCTGTTACCCATTGTGTGTGTGTGTGAGTGTGTGAATTAATATGTGTGGGTTAGTCTGCAGGACTGAAATGGACATGTTGAGGCTCAGTCAACCAGATGACTCGTCAGTCTGCCCCACACACACACCCTCACACACACACACAGGTCCATCTGCTCCAGGCTCAGTCTGGCTCCAGCTCTCAGTAGCCGAGCTGCAGACAGCAGCTCAGACGCGGGGAAGCTGCAGGCTGCAGGCGCTGTGAGGTGATAACAAGGTGGTAACAAGGTGTAAGGTTTGCGAAGGTCCACTCCAGCCCTGGTTGCGAGGTGACACCTCACATCATTTTTAATCAAAATTTGTGGCATAAACTGGAGAATACAGACATTCTGTTTTCAGGTTTCTGACACCCATGGGGGCTGGAGATGTCATTGTGATGGGTTTTATTAAGGGCAATGGTCTACATCCACAGCTAAATTTGTAATGTTTGGGGAAGTGGCATTGAGGTATGAGTAATGTCCCCTCTAATTGTTGTTTCTACTGAGCAACACCTGTTTCTATAGCACAAATCCTTTGATCATCAGAGTGGAAATACTCAATGTTTTCTTTGCACCACTCTTTGCAAAAAAAAAAAAAAAAAAAAAAATTCCCATGACCAAGTAAATGTTGAACAACAACAAAATTAAGTTCACAAGATGTTGAAATAGCAAGAAAATAAGATCTAAGACCACATTGAATATATGATAGTTTAGTTAGTTTAGTGGCAAATTAAATATTAGTGGTAATTAATTAATTATTAAATATACACTGTTCTCTTTTTTCCCCCTGTTTTAATAAGACGATTAAATTCACCCAAAAACAATAACAACTAACACACTATTAAATAAATATGAACAAATCACAAGAAAATCACATTGAGGAATATGAGCATCAGTTCTAAATAGATAATCTTTAAGTTTTTGCTCAAATTTGGAGTAAAATTATGTTTTGTTGTTATTGTTGTTGAGATATGCTAAAAAATGGGGTAAGATATTTTTAGTATTAAGTATTAATAAGTATTATTAATAAAGTATTAATTCTTACTCAGCAAGGATGCAATAAATTGCTATTATTCAGATGCTTCAAATATATGATATCCTTTTAAACGTGCTATTTATCAAAAAATCCTGGGGGGGTGGGGGGGGGAACACACATACATAAGCCGCAGAACTACGTACAAATACTAAGCGGCAAATTAGCATATTAAAATCATTTCTGAAGGATCATGTGACACTAGAGACTGGAGTAATGATGCTGAAAAGGAATCTTTACAATTTTATATTTTAAAATAGAAAAATTATTACATAAATAAAACAGTTATTTTCAATTATAATATTTAATTATTTCAACATTTCATTAACTATTACTTTTTTATTTACTGTATTTTGAATTAAATAAGTGCAGCCTTGGTGAGTATAAGAGATAAACACATCAATCAATATAGTGACCCCAAACATTTGAACAGAACAGTAAATAGTGGTATTTATGAATAGCTGAGGTTTATAATTTTTAACCCCACTTAATATACACTAAGAATAATTTCTCCCGCTGAGAGGATTTTCAAACGACTCTTTGAGCTTCTGGGGAACACAAGGCATGGCTGAAGCCTGATCTCATGGGGGACTCTACTAACCCATTAATACACACATTGATTCTGAAACATTCTTCAGCCCTGTTAGAAGAGTTGGACTTGATAAGTCAGCTGTCAATGAAAATATCATATTCATGACATGCAAAAGAATAATGCACAGAAAAGTCTGAGAAAATGAGATGGATCTAGGAAGGCTAGATGTTTCTGACTTCTCGTTAGAGAAGGAAACACAAGGGGCCACTCCTCTCCCCTGCTCCAGGCGTCTGATTGTCAGGCAGAGCAGAGGCCGACTCTCAGCTCTCGATTGCATATAAAAACAGACTTGCTGAGAGCTTTGGGGAAATGGGCTGCGCGCTCTTGAGAAAAGCAATGTTTTTCTCCTTTAACATGAATCGTGCTGGATAGGAGCTCATCTCATGATTGTCTGTCTGGTGACAATGTCTTAGACCCAGAGTGAGGATTTGTGCACGTTGTGGTTCTGTCTGAGACCAGCAACCATAGCTCATCTGTTCCTCACAACACAGCTCCGGAAAGGAGCTCAGTATCGGATCTCAAATGAGCAGTTGGGTTTAGTGAAGGAAACATCAGCTTCTATTAGACTGAATGATTGAAGCCTGTCCTGGAGGTCGTCATGAAAATAAACAAGCACAAATGGAGAGTGAACGGCTGTCTAACAGTCTGGTTTCTTTAGAAGGATTCAGACTGGTAAAAGAACATGTTGCTCTCTTTCTGCAAGTTTAACATCATTAACATCACATTAGCTGCAAAAAAAATAAAATAAATCCCACAGCAGTTCACCAAGCAAGCAAATTATTCTAGACAATAGCTGCACTTACAGTATTTCTACATAAAGGAGATATTGCGAGTTAAAGGCTGAAACGTTTGTGGTCTTCACAATAATTTTCACAATTACAGGTTTTTAATGTGTCATGTTCAGAATGGACAAAGTGTAGAGAACAACCTTTTCTATAATCTATGACATTCACATTCATAAGGACAGATCATCATAACAATTTGGATTTCTGATGCATTTATTATCATGCATCAAACTAAAGGGGATCTGAGATCCGTTTTGGGTCGCTTCCACTTTGACTTTTGTTCAGAACTCAAAATATGTTCATTATAATATGAAATGTTCTTATTTGAATACTTTACAAATGTATCAGTTAATTAATTCAGTTATTTTGTCATCTGATGTTGTTGGTGGCAAATTATGTAATTTAAAGTTTTATTTTATTTTATTTTTTTATATATATGGATACTTAATTGGTCTTATATATAATAACTTTTTCAAATAAAATAAAATGTTAGATAAAAGTGGATATTATTAATAATTATTTATAATTATTATATATATTTTTTAAAATGCCATATTTACACCAAGCAACATACTGAAATCTGGGGCTGCATTCAGCAAACAAGCCGAACTGTGATGAATGGGAATGCATATGAATAACTTTTATTTTATTAAACCAATTGCTTTGCCAAAATTCTGGTGAACCAGTCTCATTCTCCTGGAATATAAACCCTTATACATAATTTTTCCAAACACCTGACCAAGCTACAGGCATATATTTATATTCTAGGTCAGAATTGTTTGTCATCTGGCTGACTTTCTCTCTATCTGTCATTAGAATTGACTTTTAGTTATTCAGCTTATAGCTTGTGCCGTTCAATTACTACTCAGGTTTGAGCCAACTCCCCTTTTAGAGAACAATATTATCCATATGATTTCCAAGGGTCATATTAATGAAGACAGGGAAAATAATGAATTTATTTTAATGGAGTTCTCTAAGTTTTTCTCCTTCAAAAATGGGCATTTCATATAAGGTTTAATGAATGTGTCGTAACAGTTTGCCAGGAGTGTATTGATTGAGGAAGCTTGCGTATTTCAATGAGTCAGATGTTTGCATAGCCTGTAGGAAGGCAGTTTAGCCCTGTTGTTGAGCAGTTTAACTTGCCAGAACATGCTGATCTCTCATTATCTCACCTGCTGCTGAGATTTTAAGCAGTTCTTACATTTTCTCTGTTGATGAAAAGTGTAAGGCTTTTCAATTAGCCAAATTAAAGACATCAATCAGATGCTATGCTTAGTTCTTCAGCAAAATTCCTGAAAAGAAAAAAGAGTCTTTACAGTACCCTTAAACCAGATTGAATTGGGCCAGTAAAGCAAGCTATAAAGTCTAAAAGAATCCACACACAACCACAAAAATAATAAATCATTGGTACTGTACTGTGATGAACATGTTATTCGGTCTGTTTTTCCTACTTTACTAAATGATAATATTAAAGAGTTACTCCAACCCAAAATGAAAATTGTGTCATTAATCACTTACCCCCATGTTGTTCCAAACCCGTAAAAGCTTTGTTTGTCCTCGGAACACAGTTTAAGATGTTTAAGATAGTATATTAGTTTTATCATCTAAATAACACAATACTCAATATTCAAATGTTTAGTTGAAGTCCACATATCTTATGTGTATCCAGGTACCAGGCCATCCACATTGTGGCACACCATATTATAGGAGCAAAACGTTTTTTGTCCTAGTATTTGTAGTCTCTCACATTTTTTTTTAATTCTTATGACTTACGACTTTATGAATGAACATAGGTTTAATACAAATCCTACATTTATAAAAAATGAATCGTAAACATAATGGTTAATTAATAAAAGGCAATTAAGAGCGACAACCCTGTATATTACGTTTTTTAAAATACTGGCGTGAAACATGCGGGTTCATGTTCAACGGTGTTTAATAAAACACAGGCTGAGGCAGACAAAGTCGAGCACCAGCAAACAGAAGAAGAGTAGGCAATAGCAATAGCATAAACGAAGAATGAAGCAATGGTCAAAATGAATCAGTCCTTAGGGCGAGACAGAGAGAATATCCAGGCACAGTTTAAGATAGGCAACGGGTAATCCAAATGACACAGAGAACAGGAACACAAATGAATATAAATATAAATATAAATATAAATATAAATATAAATATAAATATAAATATAAATATAAATATAAATATAAATATAAACTAGAGTTGATGGCAATACACTGAAACAATGATCCGTGACAAATACTCAGAGGCTTTATACACTGAAAACTAGGTCAGAAGGTGGAGACTAGCAATGAGTGGCTATGGCAACATACAAGGGGGGCGGAGACATCAATGGGAAACCTTGACAACAGATGAGTGAGATGAGACACAAACACACACACAGTTCATGAATAGCTGGAGTGCCATCCAGAGCTGTGTTGGCACATCCAGCTGATCCTGACCAGTACAATGAAACAGAACCCAACTCTATATTTCAAATGCATACAATTAATAGACGGAATTTTGATACAAGATGAAATTCTGATACTGAAAATTGGACAAGTCAGAACGCATGCCTTGATTAAACAGGATCAAATTATTTTATGTTCAATATAAAATATAACAGCATTAGGTGTAACCTTTAGGTTGCAAGCCTGTGAAAGTTGAAGGAAAACTAATACAGATAATGGATTCAATTCAAATGCCCAGTCATTGCCGTGGTAACGCAAACGTTTACATATGATATGAGATGTTTGGAGGGTGATGAGAAATTTCTTTAGATTTTATTACTAATTTGTGTTCAAATTGCTCAAAATTCCTGATTGGCAGCATGACGCACATGCACTCTACCATGGTTCCTTGCAAAGGACGGTTTGTAATTTTGCCGCGCCATACCAGGCTCACATGGAAACACAACTGGTACTTGCCCAGCGGTAGTAAGGACTTATAGTAAAGACCTTCTGTGATATCAGTCACATACCTAAACATGAACTTTACAAATGTGACCTAACGCTACACTTGATAATTATGCTCCTTCCACTGAAAAAGACCATCTCCTGTTGTTCTCTCACATCAAAATCTGACATATTTGTTTGACACTGTTTTGGACTGTTTTCCCATGTTGTCATAGTATGTCCTGTAAAGATCAAGGAGAGGTGGAAGATCAAGCTAAATTACAGTACAATAAAAGTGAAAAGTGGAATATAGGCCAATTGCTATGATGCAAAAAACAAACAAATATAAAAATATATATTCCTTATAAATTAAATGTTATATTGCAAGATGCTGAAGCAGTATGATGACTTGCAGTTGCTATTCACTGAAAATCTTCCTTCATAGCTGTAATAACCTTTTGACTTTCATTGTGTGTACAGTAATATAGCAGCTTGGATGTTTTGGCCACGTCCTGATTTTCAATGTGTCCCGAGGTCAACATGTTTTGTTGAACATTTTATTTCAAAAGTTTAGTCTTGACCCTATCACTACACCTAAACCTAATCTTTTATTTATCTAACCATTTATCACAATGTTGTTCCAGGGACATCGTGCACTTGCTTAGCAGATGTTTTGCCGTAACTCATTTAGTTTTCTAAAGAAGAAAAAACATTTCCTTTAAAAACATTGCAAGCGCCATGTTTAGCTCTTCAGACGTAAATTTTGCTTAATACCAACTCATTTATCATTTCAATGAGCACACAGCAAGTCCATAATGAGCTCCTGATGCTGACAGTAATGAGCATCTTCGTGGTCTAGTCCAACAGAAGACATGTCCACAACCCTGCTCTGTCTCTCAGACTCTATGCTCATTACCGCATGATGCTACGATGTGATTTTACACAACTAGTTTGCTATCCCAATGCCTCCAACATATTAAACTGAGTATATGAGATCGAGCTGGAGTGTTGATAATTAGAGCAAGTGTAAACACCCATCAACGCACGTCTTCCGCATTTCTCAAGCACTTTCTGCACAGCTCTCCCCAAATAATCAAGAGCAACCCGCCGTGAAATGAAGGGAGTTCCTCCTATTTAATATTTGGTTTATATTTGGAATTAGCATAGAAAATGCAATTATAACAAGAACTTCTGCTTGTAGATTGTCAAATTGTGCATTCTGATTAAGATTCTTTGGTTTTAATTAGCTAGTTTTGTTGAGCCTTTGAATGAAATGTAATCCTTGGATGACTTTTCTGGCAGTGTCAGACACTCGTGCACTGAATTAACCTTCCCATGTTTGATTGCCAAAAGGTAGAGTGTGTATTGCAAGAACAATGTCCGGCTTGAAGCATGTGTAGGTCAATTACATTTCAACATTTGAGCCAAATACCCTTTTAGAGAACAATGTTATCCACGTGAACTTGAGAGGTCACATTAATGAAGACAGAGAAAATTATTTCAAATTTACCTCCCCTATATTTCTTTGCCAAAGAAACATAAAACAGGTAAAATTTCATCCTGGGAGGGATGAATGAATGAGTGGGGCATATCGTACTTTTTGTCATAATTTTTATTCTACTTCCTCGTTTTGAATTATGCATCTTCTTTCTGAACATTTTTGGGAAAAAATAAATGTTTTATGTAAAGCCTTTAAATATTCTAGTGGACAGAAATAATAATATTATTATTAATAATTGTAATAATAATGAAGCAAATTTGAATTCCACCGCATAAAAAAGTATATAAAAATATAGCTAAATTGAAATATTTTAAAAGGAAGAAACAATATATTACATTATGTTATATATTAGTACATAATACTAATAATGGATAGCATGTGGCATTTATATATATATATATATATATATATATATATATATATATAACAAAACAACATCAACTAAACTATTCAAAGGTCGTGTATGGATGGTTTTAGGCCATTTGCATTGCTGTACTTCTGCATTTCTTAACTAAATGGATTTGTCTGATTCATTCTAGCCCTGTCTAATAATCACATTCATATTATCTCTGCTCTAACGATAATCATTTTCCTCCCGGGCCTTATCAGTGTTTAAACTTCAGCCTTCTCATCTGTGAACAATTACCCATCGTGTTAACTCTAGTGTAGCAGCATATTTGGTATGATGACAGGTGTGAAAAAAGCCTATAATGGCCTGTTGACATGTTCACCGCCAAACACCAGTTCCACGTTTTCACCTTGTAGGATACAGTATGTGTTGCCAAACCATTAAACACACTGATATATCCATCAACACCTGACTATTAGACCTCTTGTGCTTTTGATAAACTGTTCTTCTGTCTATCAAACAGTTCATATTTATAGCCAGGCACAATGGAACAACGTGTCATGCATTTCAGCTCCATTTAATTATTAATTATTGGTGTGATTTGAATGATCAAAACCTATAAAGCATCGGTTTTCATTGCTAATAATAAGAAATGTTTCTTTTGCAGCAAAGTAGCATATTAGAATGATTGAAATGCTGAAAAGAGATTGAAAATTCAGCTTTGCTTCACAGGAATAAATTACATTGTAAAATGTATTCAAATACATATATAATACATGATTTTAAATTTCAATAATATTTAAATATAAACCTTAATATACATTGTTATTAATAATAGCAACTGTGACAAGCATACGACTTAATGTTACATAAACAAATAATAATAATAGACCCCAAATTTTGAGTGGTAATTTAATTTCATATAAATACAATTAACTGAAAATACCATACTCTTTAGAGCACATAAGGAAAGAAGCCTCTTTTTAGATGATAATCCTGACTTTCTTTCTTTTTTTCTTTTTTTGCTTACCCACAATCATAATGCAGCTGCGTTCTTTAAGTATGTTAACAAATTACTCATTTGAGTCAATTTTTATGAAACATGAGACAGCATTCATACTTACAATGAAACTAAGAAATCTCCTTGAGCTATATAAATCAACATTTAAACAATAGAATCTTCCTGTGGGTGTTCAGTGATGAATGATCAAATAAGTAACTGTAAACTGTGTTTCATATCAATGCCAATGAGTAATTTTTGTACATATAGCTTGTACGGTATGATTGTAACTTAATTAATGACCTTTAATATGTATATAAATTATTGTATTACGTGATAAATGCAACAGTTCTCTCTCGTTCCCCCAAAGTAAACCTTCTTGTCATGTGTCTTCATGCTCACACAGGTGCTGGGTGAAAGCTGAAATTATGTCATCTTTAGTGCAAAGTGTAATATGTGTTGCTTTCCTCTATCTCGTTGTGCGTATCGACTCTTTACTTTATCAAAGCTCGTTTCTCATCAGTACTTTACCGCGGACCTTCGACTGGCCATCAGCGGGGACGTCTGCAGAAACGGCCCTCTATCACCTTCTCTCAGCTGGTGCTGATGCCTCTGATCGGAGCTTTGAAAGGTGTTACCGTAGTAACCACACTTCCTCAGCAGTGCACCGTTAAATGCTTTTGATTGATGGTTCAGAATCGTGACTGTCGGCGTACAGCACCTAGCATCTCACTGAGCAGACTTTTGGGACTATAAAGAGTTGATCAGTGAAGCTGGCTAGTTTATTCAGGTATTTGTTTTGTTTTTGATATTTTTTGGACCGGGGCTTAAGGAGCATGGAGTTAGAGGTAGATTCAAAGAGATTATTGTAGCATGCTGACAGCAGTGTGCAAGTCTTTTGGTAAACTCTTTCTCGGGAAAATTTGTTCTTATTAAAACCTCAATAGAACCATTAACCTTCAACGCACCACCTGTGTTTGATACAAGGTACAGTAATTAAATAAAGTTTTCAATAACAGAGGAATATATAAAAATATATATGTTTTTTGAGGTAAAAAGAGCTCCTGCTGTTGGTGCAAAAGGCACAATAATTAATATGATAATAAACAACTGTCTGACATTTCCATTTGCTCAGGATTTAGTAGAAGCACCCTTTTGATCTAATACAGCCATGGGTCTTTTTTGGGAAAGATGCAACAAGTTTTTCACACCTGGATTTGGGGATCCTCTGCCATTCCTCCTTGCAGATCCTCTCCAGTTCTGTCAGGTTGGATGGTAAACATTGGTGGACAGCCATTTTTAGGTCTCTCCAGAGATGCTCAATTGGGTTTAAGTCAGGTCTCTGGCTGGGCCATTCAAGAACAGTCACGGAGTTGTTGTGAAACCACTCCTTCGTTATTTTAGCTGTGGTTTTTCTTGGCGCCTTTCCTTTTAGCAAACTCCATGCCGGATTTTGTGTGTCTTGCACAGAAGAGAGGCATCCGTCAGGCCACTCTGCCATAAAGCCCCGACTGGTGGAGGGCTGCAGTGATGGTTGTCTTTCTACAACTTTCTCCCATCTCTCGACTGCATCTCTGGAGCTCAGCCACAGTGATCTTTTGGTTCTTCTTTACCTCTGTCAAGAAGGCTCTTCTTCCCCGAAAGCTCAGTTTGGCCAGCTCTAGGAAGGGTTCTGGTCATCCCAAACAGGGTCATTGAAGGCCACTGTGCTCTTAGGAACCTTAAGTGTAGCAGATTTTTTTTTGCAACCTTGCCAGATCGGTGCCTTGCCACAATTCTGTCTCTGAGCTCTTCAGGCAGTTCCTTTGGCCTCATGATTCTTATTTGTTATGATATGCATTGTGAGCTGTAAGATCTTATATAGACAGGTGTGTGGTTTTGATCATCAAGTCCAATCAATATAATCAAACACAGCTGGGCTCAAATGAAGGTGTAAAACCATCTCAAGGGTGATGAGAAGAAATGGAAAGCACCTGAGTTAAAAATATGAGTGTCACAGCAAAGGGTCTGAATACTTAGGACCATGTGATATTTCAGTTTACTTTTTTAATAAATCTGCAAATATGTCAACAATTCTGTGTTTTTCTGTCAATATGGGATGCTCTGTGTACATTCACGAGGGGAATTTTTTTTTGCAGCAATTGGCTGCAATATAATAAAGAGTGAAAAATGTAAGGGGGTCTGAATACTTTTCATACTCACTGTATATATA
>JAUYWG010000047.1:20239858-20254965 GCA_034779775.1 Enteromius afrohamiltoni
AGTAAAATTAAAACCAAGATTCGAAACCCCAGAAACGAGACATGAAATGCGAGCCTAGAAAGCTTGCTACCTTACAATAGCTATAACTGAAAAAAAATAAATTATGTTAATCGAAAGTTTAAATTATAAGTATGATGGACAAAAAAACTGAAATGAAATAATTCATGGCTTTAATGTGTGCTTATGTGTTTGCATATATATATACCTCTGTTTTTAACAATTCTCAAAAAAAAGTTAGTGGGCTCGTTTTGTGCTGCAGCGTTGGTGTTCTAGGTCTCACTGAATTGGGGCAAGGAATACAGTGGGAGGCAGGATGGGCTCAGGTTCCTCTGTGATTGGGTCTGGTTGGTGAAGCCGGGATAGTGCATCGGCTTTTGTATTTTTGCACTGGACGGTAGGTTATCTTAATGTTGAACCTTGTAAAAAAGAGCGCCCATCTAGCTTGGCGGGGATTCAGGCGTTTTGCTTCACGGAGGAATTGTACGTTTTTATTGTTGGTTATGACTGTAAAAGGATGACATGCCCCTTCTAGCCAATACCTCCATTCTTTTAGGGCCAGTTTTATTGCTAACAGCTCTTGATTGCCCACATCATAGTTTTGCTCAGCAGCGGATAATTTCTTGGAGTAGAAGGCACAGGAATGGAGAGTCGGAGGGGTACCTGAATACTGTGAAATGGTGGCCCCTACACCTAGTGAACGTTTTGCAAATAACGCATTTCGAGAGGAACGCAATACGAATTAATCAGACCCTCAGATCTCTTTTCACTCACCATCCGCCAAAGCAAACCCACAGAAAAGAATCCACACTACTCACCACATGCCGGCTTCCTCCTCCATTCTTCTCCGCCCGGACGCAGAATCAAAAGCCCAACGTTTTAACTTCCCAATCGCAAGCAACAAAGCAGCGCAGAGCTGGCTGGCGGCCCCAAATGACGTCATACGCAAGTCGCGTATCCACTACGCCAGCACGGCATTTCCTTTCATTTCCTCATGGTCACGTAATGTATTCGACTCACCCATTCCATTTATTTAACCAACTGTTCATGCTGTCAGAACATGTATAATTTTTACTGACCGGAACTGTTTAACTAATTCCCCGGCTTTTCTCCTTTCTCCTCTGCTGAGGTTTCTCCCCAACCTCCGTTAGAGGCACTCCCATTCCCACCCCAGCCTCCGTTAGAGGCATCCCCATTCCCTTACCTCCACTGAGGGCTTTTCTCTTCTATCCCATTGTTCCCCACATTTATTTGAATTAAAAGCCACCCTTCATCTGCTGATGTTCTGATTTCCCGCCCAATATACACCATATGTTTATATCGTTTTGCATGCTTGCTTTTCCAACCCACTAATCCATGTCTCTGTCTCTACCAGCAGGTTGCCAGACGATCCAGCTCCCCAGTCCACCCTTTCCCACACACATCATAAGTCTTTACACAATTATCACGTGTTTAAAAATTTAACTGGAAATTTGGTGCCGGGCGTCCGGCCAGAGGAGAAATGGACCCAATTAAGCCCGGTTCTAACAAGGTTTTTTTTCCCCATTCTCTCATGGATGGGGTTTTTGGTTCCTTGCCACCGTCGCCTCTGGCTTGCTTAGTTGGGGACGCCTGATTTCCAGTGATTACCGTCGTCTTGATTACAGAGACCGTCTCTGCATTTGATTTACATCACTCTACTTTTTCCTACTATTCTCCTTCGTCCTGCATCCTCTCTCAATGCCTTCTTTTGGGCGCAACTAATTTGGCTGCTGTCTTCAAAGCTTTTTTGGGGAGCAGTACGGGACCGAGCCGAATATCAAACCCTGCCCTCACTAGGGTTCATACCATTAGGGTTCGGGGTTCGCCGTTCTCATGGGCTCACTCCCCTGACAGCATGCCAAACCAGCTATTCTATTTATGAGGAAAGCGTGAACTCTTGAAGTGAAGTGATTTTTGACTGTACCCAGATATGAAATGGCGATAAAAATTTGTGAATCCTAGAAATCTCTGTAGGTTTTTTGAGGTAGTGGGAGTGGGCCAATCTCGAACTGCCTTCACCTTGGTACTCTCCATGGTTACACCGTTTAGGGAAATTACGTATCCGAGGAACTGTATCTGAGGCTTATGGAACTTAGGGAATGGTCTCTGAGATGTTGGAGGACTTGCTGAACATGAATGCGGTGATTGGGTCAGGGGAGTATACTAATATATCATCTATGTAAATTATCATAAATTGGTGGAGCATGTCACAGAAAATCTCATTCATTCATAACATTTTTAAATATGGAAGGAGAGTTGGAGAGCCCATACGGCATAACTTGATATTCATAGTGGCCATTATGGGTCACAAATGCAGTTTTCCATTTGTCTCCTTTGTGGATTCTAATCAGATTATAGGCACTTCGCAAATCAAACTTGGTATAGACATTGGTTTGCCGTAAATCCTCAAGGGTGGCGGGAACGAGAGGAAGAGGGTAGGCAAATTTTACGTCTGACTGTTTAGGACCCGGTAATCTATAAAGGGCCTGAGGCCACCATCCTTTTTGGCTACAAAAAAGAAACTGGATGCCGCAGGCGAAGTTGATGGTCGGATAAAGCCTTGCTGCAACGCCTCTTTCACATACTCCTCTATGGCTCGTCTTTCTGGAAGAGAGAGAGGGTACACATGACCTTTGGGCAACTTAGCCGCAGGTATCAAGTCTATTGCACAGTCCCATCGCCGGTGAGGTGGCATTCTTACTGAAGACATCTGCAAAGCTCTGATATTCAAGTGGTAGATGAGTGACTTGGGCCGTATGACTTTCTATAGAGGTAGAAAAACATCTCAACTCTGAGTTTAAAGGTTTTGGGCATATCTGAAGACAATTCACCTTACAACGATCACTCCATCTCATTATCTCACCTGTCTCCCAGTCGATTGTAGGATTGTGCAGTTTTAGCCAGGGTCTTCCCAGGATGATGTCCACTGTAGCGTTTCTAAGGACGAGGAGGGTGATGCATTCTGTGTACAAGCAACCAATTTGTAAGGTTAACTCAGGCGTGCATATATTTTCAGGCTTGCGATGTAAGGGGGTACCCTGAAATGGTGTTATACGGTACGAGGTATAGTGACAGCACAGAGGTATCTGGATACTTGCAAGACAGCGTGAGGAAATAAAATTCCCAGCGGATCCAGAGTCTATGAGGATCTTTACAACATACTGGTGAGAGTTATACATAACTGTAGCAGGAATTGAATGTATAACATTTACAGGGTGCTGAGTACAGGTGACACTCACCGAAAGTCGTGGAGGTCGGACATTTCTGGATGAAATGATTATTTCCTCCGCAGTACAAACACCTGTTCTCTTGCAGTCTACGAGCTCTTTCGGCCTCGGGTAAGTGATAGGCATCTGTTTGCATTCAACCTCAGGAGCATATACCTCTGAGCGAGTGCTCTCCCTCGAGAACAGTGCCAGTGGAGAGGTGTTGGGCGACAACTGCCGCTTTCTTGAGGAATGCCTCGAGCCCCACGTTATCATCATAGATGGACAGATGAGATCGTACCTCCGCTTGTAGGCCCCTCCGAAACACTGCGAGGAGAGCAATGTCGTTCCAACCGCTAGACACTGCCAAGGTATGTAAACAGAGAATGTATTTGTGTATAGAGGTGTTCGCTTGCTTTACGTTGAGTAACTCCTCCTGCACTGACACTGAAGTAACGGTTTGCCTGAAAACCTCCTGAAAGTGGTAGAGGAAACAATTCAGGGAGGATAAATGCACACTCTCACTCGTCCAAAGTGAATTGGCCCATTGTAGTGCTCACCCGGTTAGTAAGGTGATAATAAAAGCAATTTTACTTTGGTTGGTTGGGAAAAGATGCGGTTGCATCTCCAAATAAAGTGAGCATTGCATGAGAAAACCATCACATGAGACATCTTCGAATATTTAGGTGGGTGGCTTACAGGACTTGCTGTGGCGGGCCGAATCTATACTTCATTGAGCGATTGCAGGATTGCTTGATATCAGCCGCATAGTCAGAAGCCTCCATTAGGATGTGATCGGTTAGGGTCTGAGACTCTGTAACGCTTCAGACAAGGAAAGGACAGGCTGGCTGCATTCAAGAAGTGAATGTTTATTTAACAGAACTCAAAACGCATCACTTGTCAGTGGAATAATAAATCAAATAAAGAAAACAGTTCTTGTATAGAGTCTTTAGCATCAAGCGATCTCCTGATCGCGTCAGCACTCACGCAGGCAAGGAAACAGGTATGTCTCTTACAGGTTTGTATCAAATACGGTCGAGGGCTCGGTGCCGGTGAGTAAGGAGGTAAAAACTCTAATAAACTCAATAAACGGATCTCCGCTAATCTCAGTATTCAACAGGCAGGTAAATACAGGTGTAGTTGCGGGTGGGTACCTCGAGCTCAGATACAGGACTGTGAGTAGCTTCAGGTTTTAAAACACACTGGTAAGTGGAGTCAGGTTTTGCTAATTAATACGTTGGGGACTGCGAGCGGTTGAAAGTGGCTGTGCCGGGATCAGCGGACTGAGACGGTGTTACAACTGCAATATTGTATAAATATAAATACTATTAACTTTATAATAATAACACTTTTAGACCTCGGAGTGGCGCTCCACTACCGCTCCGGCCCATAATGCAACTGCATTAGATTCATGTTGTGTCATGTTGCACAGTTAGCCTCACAGTTTCTGAAATACTACCTTAAAGAAGGTGATCAAAAATAAAAATGTATCTTAAAAGGAGAAAGCGAGTGCGGAGAGGTGATTACAACGACAAAAAGTTCGTAGAGGAATCTTAAAAGGCATGTGTCGAGAAAATACAGTACAGTGTTCCTTCCACTCACACTTGGACTGCAAATCTTAAGGTCGTGGTCCATAATACATTTATTTGTCTCTCTAAATATTGCAGGTAGAAATTATAATTTTCTAACTGTAAGGCATCACAGGTAGTCAGACATTTAAGATTTGATCAAAACTTTGAAACATGAGGAGGCAAATTCCACTAAGAGGTCTTAAGACAACAGGATGTCGTAAATCGGCCCATGATACCCTGTTGCAAGTAGATTCAACAGACACAGCTTGCAACATTAACACAAAAGAATGTGTATTGAGATTCCCAACTCAGAAAAAGAGAGCAAATACTCAAATACTCAAGATAATGGTCAAATACAAAGGACATCATTATCATTACATGGGTAAAATAATTAAAGATTTTGTTGGATGGATCTCCATCCCCCCAACTCAAGGCCAGGACCAGACTGAAATTCCTGAGGAGACCTTTAACCCTTTTCTTCACAAAACTGGCCCAAAACGGCGTTTTCATGCCTATCCAGGCAAAAAACAGTAAACCGGATTTAAATCACTGATATGCATAACTGCATATTATATGTATCCCTATATGTATAACTATTATTATAGTTTAATTTCCGTGTTTAGTATGGTTTTGCTTCAATTTTCTTTTACTTGAAATATTTCTTCCCACCAATTCTTAGTCAAATGTATCATATTCATGTTATAGAAATCATGTCCAAAATTATACTCTGCAAGAGCGGGAAAATTCAGACCAGGTGACTGAAAAGATAACATTTTAGATTTAGATTGGGAGGAGAAATTTCACCACACCCTGAGTTTGAATGATATCTATCGGTTAAAACACGATTTTGGGATGTGTCCAAAGATGAGATTAAAAGCTCAAGATACTATTCAAATCATCATCATGCTCTTAGTCTAAGCCCTTAACTTTCACTCTTAAAATTATGCTGTTTACCACCTTTTGCGTTCTTTTAAGAGCCGTTTCACGTGCTCCAGCATGCAAAGCCTGCTGCTGCCTAGCAACGATGAGAAGAAAACTAGTCTAGTCCTGACTTGAGAGTTTGTGTAAGTTAAGTTTTGCCTGCCATGTCTCCAAGTCTCTGACTGCAAGTCTCCGACTTGTGCTTACAAGTTAATGTCTTAAACTGCCAATCTTGTTACTTTGCTTATTAATAGTGTTTACACTATAATCAGGATTTTAATATCCAGCACCATGTTTAATAATTTAATTTTAATTAAATTTTTAATTCATTTTGTTCAAAAGTGAGCTAAACGATAGCCAACATATATTTGGTTTGGGCTAATATAGCTACTGTTCTACTAAAGCACGTTGATGTTTTTCTCAGAGTATTGTGTATTTGTTTTTCACTGAATCAAGCACGTGCATAGGGCTCAACCTGTGCAGAGCACATGCCTTTTTTGTAATTACACTTGTGTAAGTGAGTGCAATTTTTTGGGGGGAGTAAATTAAAGGCATTAAAAAGCGTAACTCTTCGAACTGCTCAAACTCTTGTGAAGTCAAGCTTCACAACTCCGCCCCCTGAGCGCCGCGAACTTACGTTTCAGCACATCAGCCAGAGTAATAGAGCAGAAGGAGATGAACGTCTTTGTCTTGTAACGGTAAAATATATTGTTGTTTGAAAAAGTGCAATGTTGTCTTTATGAAATAAATGCTAGTATGTCTATAAAGATTCATATAATGTATCTCCACACCGGTGTGATGTCGTCATTTTAATGATGGCCAAATTCCACACATTCGCTTGTTAAAAAACCCTCAGTGTAACTGCATTTGAGTTTGACACAAAGTATCCGAGTGATCCTTGTCAGCTAGGCAAAATATATTATAAGAAATTTCTATTTTGATTTTTAGTTATTAACATTTCATCATATTGCATAGCCTATGGTCACACAGCATGGTAGGTTAAAGTTTACGATGCTATTATATTATGTCTTTGCTGGCTAGATTAAAAAAAAATAAAAATCTAGTATTGTACACTCCCCGCTCATCTTCAGTTGTATAAACATAGAAAACATGGTTTACTACTGTGAATGAGAATCATAAGGTAACTTTGCGTTCTATATATTTTATCATGCAGAATGTAATCTGCATGTATGCAAAGCAAAGAAAAAAAAAGAAAATGAACATCTAACACAATTAAATAAGAGAGAGCACAGCCAATTCACAAACACAGGACAAATAATACACAGACAACCACCCAGGAGGCAAATTGGTAAAGCTAACTTTACTAGAAGGCCAGGTTTATTAGAAATTAAATGGTCTTTCAATGCCTTTCTCCTTATAGCTATTGAGAGGGACATCCCAGTGGATCACAGTGAGGTCATAAACATCTTCAAAGACATGGCTCACAGAAAAGTGTTGTTGTAATTAGTTTTAAAGACACCCTCTATGTGTATATATTAAACAAAGTTTGGAGGGTCTGTATAAAAGTGGAGCGTTAATTAGACTTTTTTTTTTTTTTTTCATGGAGTGAGGATCAAGTGAGGAGTGAATGGAGCTGGAGCGAGGAGCGGGAAACTGTAAACACAGAGCGGAGCTGGAGCAGAGTGATCATGAAATGCTCTGAGCAGAAATTCTTGCCGCTCCATCTTGCTCACATACTCTGCTCTAATCCCAGTGATAAACGGTGGCACAGAGGTGAATGCCACATGTTATAGTTGTTGCCATTTTGCGTGTTGTCTATGTACATGTAGATTAGAGTCCTAAACAACAGAGAGACAAAAGACACTTCACACAGATCTCACTCACACGGAGAGGACATCCATCACATTTATCTCAATTAAACACACATTGTAAACAAGCGGCTCCGATCTGATTAACCACACCAACTCAATCAGCGCGGGTGGACTCGTGGCAGATACAGATAGCAGGCATGAAATCCAGACACAAACGGATTATCACACACACCAGAGACGAACATTCGCCTTCTAATGAACAACCTTTGTGGAGCTCGAGCAAATGAGAAAAGAGAGAAACAAAGTTAGAGGCCTCTTTAAAAGCTTACAAACAGCTCTCGGCTCTTTTGATCAGTGCTGTGAAATTACTGTGTCAAACACAACAATAATCACACAATCCACAGGTCGCTTCATGCATGGAGCCGCACTGCAAGCTAGGTAGAAATGTTCACATAACTTAATGTATTGTATTGTGTTGCTGACAATTTACACAGCCTCTCAGGCCTTCCAAGAGATTAGTTTGTTTCTTTTTAGGAACAGATTTGGAGAAATTTAGCATTACACTTGCTTACTAATGGATCCTCTGCAATGAATGAGTGCCATCAGAATGAGAGTCCAAACAGCTGATAAAAATATCATAATAATTAATAAATAATCCACACGTCTCCAGTCCTTCTCAACATCTTGCGTAGCCAAAAACAGTTTTTAAGAAACAAACATAAATTTGATAATAAATAAATCCATTCTCTTTGCATCAGAATCCACAAATCACTTGTAAACAGCGCTTGATCTGTGCATGTTTCTCTCCTTATTCAGATGAGGCAACTTTTTCATTGGAGAAAGCAAAATTATGAATAGAGGACTCATATCTTTGGCCAGAAGGAAAATTTTAAAGTTAAAAATGCATTAAATAATGTTTTTTTTTGTTACAAACACACAGCATTTAACTTAACGATACCATAAATTATAGACTGGAGACTTTTTTTTGTTTATTTGTTTTTGTTTTTTCGATGTGTTGTAACCGAATATGTTATTGCTCAGTTGTCTGGTTCAAATGAACTTGTTGTTTAAAACCATTGCTCCAGTTGTGCTTAAAAATTTAGGCTTCCTTGAAAGTTGTATAAAATTTTTAAAAGTTGGAAGCAAAGCCTAAGGTTTGAAGAATGCAGCCAAGATTGTAATACAAACTTCAAGATGTATTAGTTTTAAAATCGTGCACTATGGTACAAGCATTTGAGGTAAGTTAGCATAGTATTGTGCAATAAACTGAATTAAGTATTTATTATTTGGTTAACTGCAATCATAAGATCATGAATCATGATTATTGTAATCACAGACATACATAAATACATATAAATAGATACAGCAGATAGACAGACAGACAGATGGATGGATGGATGGATGGAGGGATGGATGAACGGACAGACAGACAGACGGATGAGATGGATGGACGGACAGACAGACGGACGGACGGACGGACAGACAGACAGACAGACAGACAGACAGACAGACAGACAGACAGATAGATAGATAGAAAAACATTTTCAATTACAGCTTTGCATGGTCCTCTGTTGTTAAGTGAAGCCATATTAAGGCCAATAGCACATATTTGCATTGAGCAGCATGAGTGAATTTGTAGAAACAGAAATCTCATTTGCTAACAGGAATTGTGGAATTTTCCAAAACAAAGAGGCAGTTAATTGGTGCTTTCAAACAACACATCCAAAACCTTTAATCTCAGAAGAAACGCATAAACGAACAAAACCTCACAGTCAGATTATAGCAGAAAGGGTCTGTAAAGCCTGTCCATTGCAATTAACACATTTCTCACATTAAAACAAGTTGCTCCATGAATCAGTAATGTTTTCTATGATGAGGTGAGAATACACTCACTGTGACACTGTTATTAATTGGTCATTAAGGTCCTATATTGCCAAATTAAATACAGTACTATACATATTGGGGCAAGTTATCAGATTTTTCACACCACTACTTCACTATTTCAGCAAATATTAATGGTTTTATTTTATTATTGGGTTTATTTTATCGTCAAAAGCTTTTAAGGATGTCCACTTCACAGGAATCAACTGCATTTGTAAATTTTATTAAAATCTATATATTTTTAAATTGTAATAATATTTAAAAAATATTCCTGTGTGTCTGAAAGTGTGTATACTTTCAAGTAGAGCAGTACCTGATACTTTTGTTCTGTAAATTGAAATTCTGAGTTCCATCCATGAATATCATCTATGTGCTTTCCCTTCATCAGAGGAGACAGAAGAATGAGTGACTCCACCGTATCATAAATCTAAAATGAAGAGGATGATGTCTGTTCGGCTCGTCCTGTCATCAGTCAGTCTATAATAATGGGGGCTCTTTTGAAGGCGGGAGGGCCCAGGGGCCCCATTTGGGCAGCCATTATAAATGAGGCTTATCATAGCAGCATAAACTGTCATTCAATCACACTCAGCCTGTCCTCTATACATCCTTTTATCAGCCTCTGTCTGTGGATTCAGTCTCACACACTCACTGCATCCACATACACTCACATCTTTCACATTCACCTTATGCATTCAGCATTACGTGTTTTAATTATACAGTACAAACACACAAGGGCAATGACAAAAGATAGAGCATATTGTTGCAAGATTCACATTCATATTCTTTTAAGGCAATGCATGTCTTCATTTGACATGCACCTGACATACGTACTGCGTTTATTTTCATAAAAGAGATAAAAAATAAGTGACTTATTTGAGATTATAAGAGACATGGTAAGTGCTAATTGCACTTTCTCGTGATGGTTTTGATTCATTATTATATATATATATATATATATATATTTTAATAGTACAAAAACATCATACAGTAATTGAACCCTTCTTGTCTGTCCTACTTTAGAGTAGTTTTTAATTCCTGTTTAAGCCCATTATCATTTTTATTTAAAAATGAAAACTATAATGACAGTGTTTATCAAAATGCAGGAGAAAAATTGCAGGTTTTAAGGAGCCTGAGTAAATTGCAGAAATGTGTTATTTTAGCAAACGTTCCAGCAGTTGTAATTTTGAGTGGAGGCGGTGAACAGGATTTTGTTGCTCTGCTGACTGACCTTGGAAACCTTTAAATGCAGCTGTTAATAATGATTTTTGTTCTCTGTCCGATTCATTAATTCAATTTGTTTATTAACAGTGGATATGTATACACACAGAATATGATGGAAATTAATTTTAAGCATTTTAAACAGGCAACATTTTAAGTATTGTAAACATGCATTCTCATATTTTCACATATTTCATAATTTGCCAAAATCATTGTAAATGATGTACTTAACTACATTTATGTCCTTTGTTGCTTCAAGCTTGATTACTAGTGCGGTAGTATCTTTATACAACATAACTGCTACATAGAAGCAGTTGTTGTCTAGTTGTAAGCATTGGTTTCAAAATAAATCTGTATAAATTATTCAATGACTCACTCACAGAATTAATTTGTGGTTTTGAACAAATCATTTGAATGAATGATTCACTCAAAGTCACTTTTCGCCATCCACCAATGTATCAAAGTAACTTGTATACAGACTTAAAAGTACAACAAAGATTAAAGAAATGATACAACTAATGATCAACTATTAGTGCTCTAGATGATCAATTGGTCATTTAAAGTCGAGGGCTAGAACAACCTGCAAACCTTGTCTAATCGTAGCTCTTCATAAACAGCTGGAATGTAGTAATACGCCTGTTCCAGACAAGCCATGTCTACAGGAAGTGGCACGCGGTCAGCAAGAACTTGATATCAGATCAATGAGCGTTTCAACCCCAGGCCAGCTTTTATTGGACAGCAATTTAAAATCTATTCATAACCCAATATCCTCTCAGAAATGCAAAACAAAGTGTAAATTGTGAAGCTGATTGATTATAAAGCAGGTATGAGTATACTTCATGGGAGCCATTTCAAGAGGGAGTGAAAAATCGATTAGACTGTTTATTTTGTGGGATTAAAGTCTTTCTTCTCAGCCGCCTGCACATTTTATCTGCTAAACAAAGTCTCTCCAGTGCTGTAAGATGTTATAGCTATTTGTGGCACAGACTATAAAACATTCAGTGTTTAAGATTCCCCAGGTCTTTTAACTTAAAGAGAAGATATAGATTAATTGTTTTAAACTTTATTATTTTATTTCTACAAAACAAAAAAAAAGACGGTTGACAGCAACATCATTTGTGTGCGGCATTCAACAAAAAAAAGAAACGAATAACAACGTGAACGACAGGAGCATGGAGGATTTTGTGATCAAGGCTGTCTTTTTGAGTTTTCAGGTAAATGCTGTTTATAAAAGAAATAGGTTGATAGAATTTTTACACAGTATATGTTTACACAGCTTTTTAAGTTGTACAATTTCGTACGATTCACCAATAGTTCCTGTAATAATTTTAGAACCTGAATTATGAGCTAATTTAGTTCCTCCAAACGTAGTTCCTAGTTCCTGCTGTGCGAACACGCCAAAAAGTAGTATTACAAAATGGTTCCTGCAGTGCGAAAGGCCCTAAAATGTACTTTTTTTTTTTTTTGGGTGAACCATTTCTCTGAAAAGCCTCTGTTCCATCTTGTGAAATTGTCAACATCTCCAAATTTAGCCTGAGTAAATCCGTCTCTCAGATAACCCACTTCAGGCTTTACTCAAAACCTATGGGCCAATCTGTGAGCTGTGAGGAAAATACCAAACCACTAATTAACAAAAGCTATCTTGGCTATGATTTGGAAATAAACTCTAATTTAGTCCTGAAAGCAATTAAGCGAGTCTGTAATGGTAAAACAAATGATAGCAGAAGGTTAATGGGAAGGGAATTAAAATTGAGATTATGCTGATTAAAGCCAACTGTCATGTGGTCAGATGGAAGCAGAACGAAATGAGGGACTGAAACAGAGACGCTCACAGGAAGCCAAGGTTGAGCTGAGCAGAGATTGTTGAGGTTAAAATAGGTAAGCGAATATCGACTGTTTTAAGAACAAACCACAAATACATTAGAAGACCTTTCATGAGTTTACATGGAAGGTCTGCATATTGCCTCGTAGCAGCCCTCCGTAGATGCTAACAGTACATGTAACCTTCATCTTCTATTGAGATTGATTTTACTTCCTCATTGTTTGCAGTCCCAGAGACCCTGAACAATAAAAGCCTACAAAACATACTTTCAAAAGTTGTGCCAGTATTAGCCATTAGCTAATGCAGAGAAAAGCAAGTAGCCAACCGTGAGAGAAACCTGTGATTACATGTTTGCCAATTTGTTTTGATGCAACCCTGTCACAAACCAGCTTTTTGAAACTAGCATAGAATCTGCACACTCCGCAACATTTTAGAGTAGCCCTACCTAAACCAAACAACTGAAAATGCATAACTCCCTGTGGGTGTTTGTGTTTATACCATTATTTTTCTAGAAGCTTACTTCGAAAGGCTGGTTTTGTTCCCTACATTTTGGTAAATTACTGAGATTTCGACTCATTATTTTAAACACTTTTGGCCTGCTACATTGACTGGTCATTAATCCTAGTTTTGTGCGCAGGAGAAAATTCCTTTTCTTTCTATTATAGGAAGAATTAATGTTAATTTTGCAGAGTCAGATTAATTTTATGGTGTCACAGTAACAACGGAAAGGTATAATCCTTCAACTGGCTCACAATAACTGTAGATTTTGCAGTTTCCATGAACACTGAGCATTTCAGTTGAGCTCGAAAAATGCAGTAATGTTCAATCCTGATCAAATTTGGAAGTAGCTGTTCGTGTATGTTGACAAGAAGATAAAAAATGTTTCATAAAAAGGATCATA
Organism: Enteromius afrohamiltoni; assembly: GCA_034779775.1. NCBI lineage: Eukaryota > Metazoa > Chordata > Actinopteri > Cypriniformes > Cyprinidae > Enteromius > Enteromius afrohamiltoni. The sequence goes on from JAUYWG010000047.1 coordinate 20,253,169, forward strand.
AACACTAAATAGTTAGTATTAACATTAGCGTTTCATCTTGAGCACGACTGCTACTAAACTATTCATTTGTTTATAAGAATAATGATATAAAGAATAATGTATTTTCATATTAGTGGGGTTTAAAAACTCATACGATGCACAAAATTATTTCCTAGCCTGGTGTTTTTGATGTGGCACATGACATGTAAACTCTTTTTCATCTTGCTGTGTTGCACAGCCGTTATTGGCATCCTGTAAAATCTTTTCATATGGCCAATACTTCCTCAGTCAACAACTTTTAGATCGGCCCATTTGTTCTCATCTCAGTAACTGTTTGGTGTTTTGAAGTATATTTGTTGACAAGCGCTGTAAGTCACTGCCACTCAGCAATTTTTCTTTTGTTTGCAGCACCTGCAGTGAGACCAGGGGAAAATACTTCATCAGGAAAATGTCTACAAGGTCAGGCTTACAGATCTTACTTTTAAGACCATCTTAACTTATTTTGTACATTATGTTCTGATGTTTCTCAAACCGGCATGTTGATCTCGTGCAGTCTACAGAAACAGCTGATAAAAACATTACAACAATCCACAGCACTCCAGTTCACCAATTAACATCCTGTCAGATTAGTTTTGCAGTTATAGATTTTCAGTGGCAAACTTTTGGACCTCTAAAATGTGTGCAGTACATGTCTCTACTTTTGGAGTCCATTATGAAACATGCAGCTGCACTAATGGAAATGTGGACTTCACACTCTGTTTCTGCATTAGTCTTCTTAACACAGACATATTTACTGCACATGCACGCAAGATCATAATTTATTCAATCAGAAACCATTTTTCTCTTCTTGCTGGAAGTTTTACAATGATTAAAATTAATGAAGGAGTTACATGCCGAAAAATGTACATACGGTTCCTGTTCTGTTGTGTTTGGTTTTCGTGCATGAGAAGGATATTTGATGTCATATTGTTCATGAGTCCATTCTTCAGATGTTCAGTCTCTATGACGGCATTATCTTCTTGCAAATGAGATCATTGTGAGTGAATAATGTTTGCGGCATTGTGTGCACATGCTCCAGGAAACATAATCTTGGAAGATATAAAGACATTGTAGGTTGAAGGTTTTCTTCAAGTGTAAACCTATATATAGGAAACAGGGTGAGAGATGGACTCATCACAGCATTTGACTGTTTCCCATTATTCAAAGGTCCAGGTTTTGCACTGACCTCGAATTGGTTCAGAAAAACAGCCTGCCATAAATTTTAGCTTTGTAAAGCTCACAACATATAGTTTTTGAGTTCAGGTCAGAGAGGTGGCGCTTTGATTCAGAGGCAATTTTTGAGGCTGTACTTTGGTGGCATTTAGTGACTATCCTGTGAAATGTCCGCTCGTCCCTGTCATTGATCTGTGACTTGTAAGCACATCTACATTTACACTCTGCCTGAGGACTACTGCTGTCAGTGTCAACCCAGTCCACTGAGAGAAATCCAATCCAGTCATATCTGCACACTAAACACCGCATCCGGCTTTTAACTCCTTATCAGGTTTCCCCAATACCTGACCCTATCTTCAAGATCTTTTATATGCTTTATCAAATACAGCATTAGATTCTAAAAAGCAAGTATATAGGTTTTGCATATTCTTGAGAATCGGAAGTCACTTGATGGTGCTGGCCCATTTAGTTCTTCGTTTGTGTTTGTTTGTTTTTGGAGTTCTCTTATGCTCGTGAAGGCTGCATTGAGCTGGGTTATTATAGTAACTAAAACATTTTGGTACTTGGGAAAAAACAAAAGTTAAGTATACAGAGTCACACAAACAC
>JAUYWG010000047.1:20256951-20271936 GCA_034779775.1 Enteromius afrohamiltoni
TATATATATTGCATTTATTAAAGCTAGTTTTAAAGTCATTTTTGTTTAGTTTAGATTTATGTTCTAAAATAACCTAAACAATAAAAACCGAAAATGACAAAAACACACAATAACATTACTAAAACTTTAACTAAATTTAACATGAAAACAGAAAATATACAAATACACTTAAAACTTAAATAAAAAATTCAAATAGTTTAAAATCTCACTCAGCCCTGAACCACAAGGTGAGAGAAAAAGAGAAAACTTACAGTAAGCGAGAAAAAGGTATAATTATCTTGTTATTTTGAGATGTTCATTTTGGCATAACTTCTTATTTAGGTCATTATTTTAACTTAACTAATTATTTGAACATAATCACTTATTTTGAGATATTAAGTTGCTATTTTGACATAACTTGTTCTTTCAACATAACATATCTTGTTATTTCAACATTGCTTGTTATTTCAACATAATTAGTTGTTATTTTGACAACTCATTAATTATTACATGGTAACTTTTAACATAATTTTAACATAACTTCGTGTTTCAAGATATTAATAATTTCAAGCTATTCATTTCAACATAAATCTTTTTATTAGACTTTTTATTAGATCTGTACTATTACACATTTTAAGTTATTTTTTTTATTAGTTCCTTTTAGGGGTGAAGATTAAAGGGCTATGGTTCATAGTCATTTTGAATAACACTGTCAAGAAGTGGACAGACTGCGGATGGTAAGTATGGCAGTGTTCTTTATTTACAGTGCAGTTTATTAACAACAGTTCGTTACGGAATAAACCAGGTGAGTCAATACTGAATAAAAGGTTAGCTGATGAGGATACAGTTACTGTGACCAGTCCTTGTTTTGTTTCTAGAGATCGCTGGAGTAGAGGAGATCGTTGGACTTGCTGAGTTGGAGTGAGGAGATGGGCACATACCACACACAACCACGTTGGAGCTGGATTCCGTGGAGCCTAGAAGGAATGCAGAAGTTAGTGAAGTCAGGAGCAGGTGATCAGGTGATCAGTAGTCAGGGGAAAGTGATCACTGTGATTGGATGGTGGAGCCTGGTGTGTCTGTGACAAACACTGGCTTTTATTTAATTAAAAATACATTTGTAATGTTATTATAATTTAAAATATCCATTTCTATTTGAAAATATTAAAAAATATATTTAGATGCAAATCAGATTTTTCAGCATAATTACTCCAGTCTTCAGTGTCACATGATAGATCAGAAATCATTATAATATGCTGCTCAATAGGCATATATTATCATTATCAATATTGGAAATAGTTTAGTTGCTAAATATATTTGTGGAAAATGTGATATTTTCCAGATTCTTTAAATATTATGTTCAAATTTGCAGCATTTATAAAAGTGTCTATTGCCTCTTTTGGTAAATTTAATGCATCCTTGCTGAATAAGAAAGAAAGAATTTCAAGAGTAGTTATGTCAGAGGTTGCTGTGGTTATTCAATGTTAACAGTTACTCTTGTGTTCCAAACATACATGAAAGAAGAATTTCAGGGATAATTTGAGGCATAAGCACATAAGCGCCTGAGAATGGAGGGGAAATGGGAAAGCTGAAGGAAGAACCAACAGTACTTAAATGTCACTTCCTGAAGGAACAGAAGAAAATCCTGTGAAGTGCTGCTTCAGCATATGAGACAGTCATCTGGCACTGGGGTGCTCACTTCAGATGTTGGCAGAAGTCATGTAAGAAATCATCTAGGATGGTAAATCAGCTCAGAATTCATGCTTGCAGAAACAATCTGAAGAGATTACAGTATAGCAGAAAGTCCCATAGAGGTTTACATTTGCCAATTCTGCTTCAAAGACACTTCAGTATTTCAGATGAAATGATGGAATGATTAATTTTTTTCACTTATAAAAGGATTATCCATATCATACCTTCTAGAAAATTGGGGCTAACACAATTAGACAGCACATTTGGGACTTCACCAGAATCAATTGTGTCCTCTTAGTTAATTTGCACATTTTATCCGTGTTGTTTTACCACCTAATTCACAATTTATAATGACACAAGCATGCTCACAAATTTACTTCTGGTTGCAATATGCAAAAGGCAGTTTATAAAGAGTTAAACATAAAAGCTGAAATAGGAATATTGTTACACATGCATTTATTATTCTAAATTTAATTACTGCTGTTTGAGCATCATGTACTGCTATTGTGATGTTCGGTTGGATATAGGTTTAAGTGAACAAGATGCATGGTTTTGCACTGACATACTGAGCATGCTGACATATTGAGCATGCTGAAGCGGTGTGACTTCTTTTAGTCTATCAGCTATTATGTTTAGTACTGTTCTCAAAGTTATAGATGCTGTGAGGTGCCATGCAAGCAGCTTGAAAGAATTTGCACGGGTGTTCCTAAGCAAATAGGGTTTTTTTATGAACCACTGAGCTTATATCGCTCTTTCAATCTTTAATTGTACTTTTACGGCATGGATAGAGGACAAGGCAATCAGAGCAAACCAAATCAAAAACTAAAAAGCTGAGAGAAGCGATGAGAAAATGTTTAGTGTGTGCCTTCATATGAGGCAGCTGCTCTTATGTATCTGATAAATCAAAATGCATTCAGTCCGCACTCTCTTTTTTTTATGAGAGTTTATGAGAGCTTCACCTCCTGGTCGCAAATATCTGCTGTTTTCCTGTAAGAAGATTTAAGGAAACTTGCTCTCCTGAAGTTCAATCAAACCAATCAATGGTGTGCTATAAAATGCTACACATAGACGTATCAATAGCTGGAGTTTCTTTTATTTCTGGAGGGAAAAACACAATTTTCAATGTTATGTAGAATATCATGCCTAATATTTAAGTGAATGTAAAAGTGCAGGGGATGTGCGATAAATTGTGTCTCTGTGTGTGTGTATATACAGTGTGTGTACGGAAAATATTTAGACCCCCTTAAATTTTTCACTCTTTGTTATATTGTAGCCATTTGCTAAAATCTTTTGTTTTTGTTTTTTTTCCCTCATTAATGTACACACAGCAGAAAAATACAGAATTTTTGCAGATTTATTAAAAAAGAAAAACTGAAATATCACATGGTCCTAAGTATTCAGACCCTTTACTCAGTATTTAGTAGAAGCACCCTTTTGATCCAGTATAGACAGTATAGTCTGGGAAACAGTCTTTTTGGGAATAATGCAAGTTTTTCACTCCTATTTTACATGTTGGCAGTCTATCTCTCTCTGGCAAGGCGTATGTATGTACTGTATGTATTCTAATCTGAAAAGTGCATGGTATGGTGGTGTATCTTATATGTAAAAATAACAAACTGTGACGGAGCGGTCCTCTGTGGCTCCGTCCGACCGCCGTCAGCGGGAACCTTCCCCGGAATATTAGTTCCTACCCGGACCTGTTTCGCCCACGTACCCCGGAAGCTTCCGCACTGTGTTCGCACGCTTTTTCACCCTTTATAAGGCGGCGCTTGAGTACGAAGTTTTGTTTCAGCATCTCTAAGCGTTTTTCATGTCATTTTCGGTGGATTTTCGGGAATATTACCTGGACTGTGTTTTGACTTTGATTCCTGCCTGTTGCCCCGACCCTCGCCTGGACTTTGAACTCTGATTCTAGCCTGTTGCCCCGATCCTTGGCCTGTTATACGGTACTGTGTTTTGCTTTGCTTTTAGCCACGCCTCACGTCTGTCCCTGCCTGAGAAGTACGATGGCATCCCCGGGAAGTGCAAGGGGTTTTTGATGCAGTGTAGCAATTACATTTCCCGCCAACCCAACCTGTTCCCGGATGACGACAGCAAAGTGTCTCTGATCTGTTCCCTCCTGGTCGGCAAAGCACTGGAGTGGGCCACCGCACTCTGGGAAGGACACAGTATGAGGTTCACTGGATACTCCGCCTTCATACGCCAGTTCAGGGAGGTCTTCGACCACAACACCGAAGGCCGGGAGCCCAGCGAGGAGATACTGTCTCTCAGCAAGGCTCCAGCTCCGCGGCGGAATTCACCATTCACTTCTGTACCCTGGCTGCCCAAACTGGCTGGCCACCCGAACTCTTGAAGGCCCTCTACAGGAAGGCTCTGAGCGCCGAACTACAAGCGGAGCTAGCCTGCAGAGACGAAGGAAAGACCCTGGAGCAGTTCATGGAGTTGGCCATCCAGTTGGATAACTTGAAGTGTTCACGCCGCGGACGTCACACTGCCACCACCCGGCCCAGCATCTTAGGCCCAACTTACTCACCCCCAGAGCCCATGCAGATAGGAAAAACCCACCTCACCGACGAAGAGCGTGATCGGCGTCTGCGAGACAATCTGTGCCTATACTATATATACAGCCATGACCGCACCTAGAGATGAGGACCTGCAGGGCCTCCCCTAGAAGTACATGGACTTAAAGGAGGCCTTCAGCAAGGTGCGAGCCACCCGCCTACCGCCACACCGGCCTACTGACTGCGCCATAGAACTACCACCTCGGGGAAGAGTCTTTCCACTGTCACAGCCTGAAACAGGGATTCATTTGGCCTTCAACCTCCCCGGCTTCAGCCGTTTTTTTCTTCGTCCAGAAGAAGGATGGTGGTCTGCCAGGCCCGCTATTTCACGAAGCTGGACCTGCGGAGTGCGTACAACCTCATCAGAATCAAGGAGGGGGACGAGTGGAAGACTGCCTTCTCTACAACCTCAGGGCACTATGAATATCTGGTGATGCCGTTCGGCCTCTCCAACAGTCCCTCCGTCTTCCAGGCCCTGGTGAATGACATCTTCCGAACCGAACTCTACTACTCCAAATCACTATGTCATTGTGTATATAGATGACATTCTCATTTATTCAGAGTCCTACCAAAGCCATGTCCGCCATGTCCGAACAGTCTTACAGCGTCTCATCCAGCATCAGCTGTACGCCAAAGCATCAAAATGTGAATTCCACCAGACCAAAATATCGTTCTTGGGGTACATCATCAGCCATGAGGGGATCGCCATGGAGGAAGGCAAGGTCTCGGCTGTCCTTAACTGGCCCCGGCCATGCACCATCAAGGACCTGCAAAGATTTCTGGGGTTTGCCAACTTCTACCGGCGCTTCATAAGAAATTTTAGCTAAGTTCCCACTCCACTCACCAGCCTGACCAAGAAATGCCCCACAGTCCTCCGCTGGACCACCGGCATCAAGGCTCGGTTCACCTCCGCACCCATCCTCAGGCACCCCGACTCAGAGAGAGAGTTCACCGTCAAGGTCGACGCTTCAAGCACAAGCATAGGGGCCGTGGTCTCTCAGCGCCATGGGGAGCCGGCGAAGCTGCACCTCTGCGCTTTCTACTCCCAGAAGCTAACCCAGGCTGAGCGAAACTACGACGTGGGCGATCGTGAACTCCTCGCCATGAAGGCCGCACTGGAGGAGTGGCGACACTGGCTGGAGGGTTTTAAACATCCCTTCTTGGTGCTCACCGACCAACGGAACCTGGAGTACATCCGTATGGCCAAGCGACTTAATTCACGCCAGGCTCGGTGGGCACTCTTCTTTACCCGCTTCTCGTTCAGCAACACTTACCGACCAGGCTCAAAGAATGGGAAGGCCGACGCCCTGTCCCGGCAGTACGACCCTCAAGTCAGCACAAACCCACCTGAATACATCATACCACCTCCCAGAGTGAGTGCCCGAACTCCACAAAGACCCTGGTCGCACTTAGCCATGGACTTTATTACGGACCTACCTGCCTCACATGGTTACACTACCATCCTCACCATTGTTGATCGCTTCTCAAAGGCCTGCCGTCTGGTGCCCCTTGCCAAGTTACCCTCAGCCTGGGAAACTGCCCAAGTGATTATGGATCAGGTGTTCAGGTTCTACGGGATCCCCGAGGACATTGTCTCCGACCGAGGTCCCCAATTTACCTCCCGTCTTTGGCACTCGTTCTGTTGCCAAATGAACATCAACATCAGCCTTACCTCCGGTTACCATCCTCAGTCGAACGGCCAAGCTGAGAGGCTCAAGCAGGAACTCACCCGCTTCCTCCGAGCTTACTGCCACACCAACCAACAAGGACAGGCCAATACCTGCTGTGGGCCGAATCCACCGGGATGACACCCTCTGTGACAGAGCGGTCCTCTGTGGCTCTGTCCGACCGCCGTCAGCGGGAACCTTCCCTGGAATATTAGTTCCTACCCGGACCTATTTCGCCCAAATACCCTGGAAGCTTCCGCACTGTGTTCGCGCGCTATTTCACCCTTTATAAGGCGGCGCCTGAGGCGAACACTGTGTGAAGTTTTGTTTCGGCATCTCTAAGCGTTTTTCTTGTCATTTTCGGTGGATTTTCTGGATTATTACCTGGACTGTGTTTTGACTTTGATTCCTGCCTGTTGCCCCGACCCTCGCCTGGACTTTGAACTCTGATTCTAGCCTGTTGCCCCGATCCTTGGCCTGTTATACAGTACTGTGTTTTGCTTTGTCTACATTGCTCTGTCTGCCTGCCTTTACCCTCGCCTGTTTGACTACGCTTGTAAATAAACAGCTTGCATATGGATCAACCGCCTACCGATCCTATGTCACACAAACCTTGTCAGTCAAGTTCTGTGCCAAAGTTTAGAATGAAGCCATGAGCCAGTATATGAGCAATCATAACAGTGACACTCACCCTAGTGGGATCCACTAATTACAACAGAAAGAAATAATTGTTCAGTTTCTTTGTGCCTTAGTCATTAATAAAGTTGAAAACATGCAGGAGAATAGGAGAGCTCATCTGTGCATGACTTCTTTTGCTAATATTTTCTGCAACAGATGAGGAAATTATGAGACTTCTGTGTTCCATTGTTTTCATCAGTAAAAAGAGGACACGACTCTGGCTCTTTGTATTCATCAGATGAAGTCATCTTTCTGTGTTCTCACTGCACATGTTTGTTTGTGTTGTTGTTGAGGTCACTCCTGTCATTGAGTCTAGGCACCTGTTGCGACACAGAAATGTTTACTCTCCACTTCTTTTCTTTTAGCTGTAAATATGGTACAAACCTGTTCCCCGGGGACTAATTAAACATGCAACTCTCAATATGGCTCCGATTAAAAGAATTCCTCCGACCCATTAACTTCTTGTTCACTGCTCTTCTTCAGTAACATCTATAACGATTCATCTTCTTCTCCATATCTTTTGGAATTGAGTCATGTTTATGAATCGTTTAAAATATTCAGTGAGGTCTGTGCGATAAATTGAGCCTCTTGTATTTGTGCAAGCCTGAATAAAGAAAATAATGGTGTTATTGACTAAATATAAAGTATAGAAACAATTCTGCTAGATATCAATTGCTTTTTGTCATGTCAAAATAATACTAGAAACTTGATGACTTTTTCAGTTTTTTGTGAAAATTTAGCTTGATTAAATATATCTATATTTTTGTATATGTACAAGAGTACAGTAATACCGCATTTTTAGGATATAAGCTATAGTAATGCTATAATATTTTGGACACTGTATTTTTGGACAATGTATTTTTTGGGTTTGCGTACAGATATTAAAAAACTTGTTGTTTTGGTCCTGTTATCATCTGTTATGACCATTGTATTTTGGTTACTGTGTCATGATAATACCATGGCTATTTTCATTGAGTGTGGTATTTTGGACACATACTATGGTTATTCTCAGAGGTATCATGTAAATACCATTATAAATTAATTTCAGTACAGTGGTATATTTCAAAGAACCACAGTATTACCATCTAATAGCCTCATTTTATGTTCACTTCAGTGATTTGGGGTTGTGTGTGTTATCAGATGAAAGGTTTTCTGCTGGTCTGTTATTAATCAACAGAGCTCCCCGCTAGTGTCATTTTTAACCCCATCTCATCATATTCGAAGCTTCACACGTCTGAGATCTAATTTCCACTCAAGCGCTGGTGTGTCTTCCCAGACGTGAAAATAAAATCCATGTAGCGCAATTCCATGCTCTGCCGTGTTTGCTTTCATGTTCTCCAGTGAATAATACCATTTCCAATTCATTAAGCTGCACTTTTGTTCTAGAAGGTCTGCAAATTACACAGGAAGGTGTTTTTCCTGTGCTTCTCATTCTCCGAGTTTGTTTCTCGCTCTCCTTCACAAGGACTCGATGGCTGCGTGACTTTAGCTCTGACTCTCTAATACAGAAAACTCCCGCAGAGACCAAAGCCAGACGTTTCTCGCCATCAGCCTGCGCCTCTGATGAATCTCACACTGTCAGTTTTACCTGCACTAATGCAAATCAATGCATTCTGATCAAAGATTGCAAGTGTACTTTTAAATGTACCTGTAACCCGATAAGAAAATATCAATTTCCATCAGCCAAGTTTCTGTGTGTATGAGGACATTTCTCTAGTCGTTTTAGAGATTGAAACCCAGGTTATTTGGCTGAAGTTGAGACATTTATCTTTTAACGCAATAGTACATAGTTAAGGCCACTTAATACAAGCTAGAGTACTTGTACTAGTGCTTGACTTAACAAGATGGACTTTAACCTAACACTAGTGTCAGCTGCATGGCAAAGTGACTTTTGTATAATTTTTAAACCATTAAAAATGTAGAAAATGTAACATTTCGCACAATGAGCTGCATTAAGATCCCACTATCTCTGAGAACCAACTACTTAGGGCCTTAACAATGGAAATATTGATATAAATAATATATAAGTAATTAATCAAAAACAAAATGTATTAAGCTATTGAGATATCTTTGAGTTACAGGCTACAAAAACACAGATTTTTTTTTTTTGTTTGTTTTTTTACCACCTTTAAACCTTCAGCATTGGCATAAAATATAACAAAGATTTTACTAATATGTCCAACAATCTCGGTGTAAAAATAAACTGGTCAAATATAACCAGTCATCTTTGAAGTGCTTTTGGGTTTAGCGTATTACTTTAAAAAACTGAAGTTGGTAGCTAACCAGGCTCTTGTGCCCAGAGAGATAATGCAGCATGGGGTCAAGGGTTTAAATGAAGAGGCACTCTCAACCCCATCACATGATCTCTTAACTAGTAACCCGTTCCTTTCTCAGGCTACTAATGGACTGACTTCCTGACCCGCGTTTGTGTGAAGAGCCAGATAGTGTGGGTATTTTTGTGTCAGGTGCTATCTTGTATCTGTATTTAGCAAATACGTATTAAAAGAGACGAGTTACATAAGATATACATCACATATCACATCCAGAGATGACCTGCTAATGGGGCGGCATGCAAAGATGAGCATCTCTTGCATTCAGAAATGCATAATGCAAACGGATTAAAGACTAAAGAGGTTAAATGTTTACACTGCATTTATGTAATTATGATTATCTGCATCAAAGTAAGAAGGAGATATAGCACATCATTTGTAATGTTTTAATGCCAAATGTTGAAGAAATTGAAAAGTGAAGACACTTCTTCTGAGCTCTTAATTAATCTAACTATGTGTAATTTGTAATGTGGAGAGCTTGTTAATGTCTTAATATATCAGATAAATCATCACACACTTTGTAAATATGTAAATAATATTATTAGACTTTTATTATGATTAAATCGATGTAGGAGGAAACAGTATGACTTTAGTTTGAGCAGATGTCATTTTTGTTCTTTCTCCAGGTTCTGCAGTTACTTATAACTGACAATTTATTAAGAAATAGTTTTTTGTTTTTGTCAAAATGTTTCAAACTAAACTTTTTTGTGGCAATATCTTTCTAGCTGGTTATAAAAGTACCTGGGTGCACTTTTTCATCAAGATACCAAATATGTACCAACAAGTACTGTACATATCACTCCAGTTTCTAAAAGAAATGAACAATAGACGCAGTAAAACACTGACACCTTTTATTCCTTTTCACACAAATATGACTTCAAAACAATGTTAAAATTCTGGTATATTTAAAAACTGATGCTTTTGAATGTTAGCATCACATATATGCAGCTTCATATCTATGTGTTTTCATAGATGGTTGGTTTGTTCGGTAGCTCACAAAGTACAGAGATGTACTTGAGAGGTGAAGATCTCCAGTTTAAAACAAAACAGTTCAAATGTGTGTTAAAATAAGTTGAAATGGCACGGTTGCATCAACAAATGCCTTTTTATATCAGTTTTGCATTTATTATCACTATCGGGTAGGGTTGTATTTGGTGTAGGGCGTACTTCCAACAAGATAGAGAATTAACTTTTAGCAACACTCCCTATATATTTCAAATTCTGTACCTTCGCAATATGTGACCTTGATTAAAAAAATCAAGGTGCCAGTGGACATTTCACATTGAAACTGTAGTGAAATGAGCAGTAAGGTATGTTAAAATGGTGCTGCACAAAAAGTGCACAGAAGTACGTATTTTTATGAGACCAGGTTGATATCTTTTTATAATCATGGTCTCTCACTTACTCTCAAGATGTAATAATCATTTTGGTAGGAAAGATGGTTAAATATCATTATAGTTATAATTAAAACCTTAAAAAATTAAAAGTAATTGCACACACACATTTCATCTTGCTCTTTGCCTTTTGTGTAATACATAATTCATATATTTCATGTTTCCAGAGAATATTTCCACATTTACACCTCCAATGTAGCTTTAGCTACTGAAGTTTACTTTTTCATTTTTTGAATATTTCGGCCCTAATATAATATATTAAAATGTGGTATTTGACAATGATAATATTGTTGGCTTCTGTGTGATGATAGATGGCTTGTGCTTTTCCTTATTAGCGTGCCACTTTGGATATTAGTCTCTGCCAAATTCTAAAAGTGACATAATGAAAATGCTTAAAGAAAGATGATGTTTGGTTAGGAAGAACTGTGTAAACATGGAATGAAGGAGGCCGTTAAATAATAATATTAAAACAACAGAAATTGCTTTGAGAAAAACTGTAATTGAACAGAATATCAGAACAACACGAGAATGAAGTATAATGCAGAATGCCGGAGTTTGCCCTGCCGCTCCAGTTTTGTCCCACGAGGTCCGTTTCTCCACTGCAGAACACAGTGGCCCTTCTTAATGTGCATGTCAGCCGCGGAGCGCTTTAATACTTGTGTTTTCAGAGGGGCTTGTCAAAGCTAAGCAGAGCTCTGGAGTCTTGTTAGAAACCCAATTCCTCTTCAATTTAGGGCTTCGGCTCACCAGGGCCCACCTAACCAGACTCTGTTAGATGCATTTGTTGGTGAAATTGAGCTGCACGGGCGATTGCAGCGGGGCATTTAGAGGCAGCGAGGGAATGAGTCAAGGTGTTTGAGATGCAAGTCAGGTCCGTGAAAGACTCGCAGGAGTAAATCTCTGTTAATAAAGTTCTGAGAGAAAACCCAGGACCAGAGAGAGAAATGTCTCGTTCACTTCATATGCATAGTTGTGCTGTGGTGAGATGAAAAGATTTGATGGGGAGTATTTTTAGACATCTCGCTTTCACCTTCGTTCTGTTGCAGATCTACACATCTCACGTAACGTCAGTAATTATATCAGTAACACAAACACGTGCTCTCAGTCTGACAAATATTTACCTTCTTCAAATAAGAGCATACCTGCAAAGCCATTGTTCAGAATAAAACACATATAATGTGGAATATGAGACCGTGGGAATGTTTTTTTCAACATAAATTACAGATTTAGTTGTACTTTTATAGAAGTAAGGTTTTAGTTACTAACATAAGTCATTTAACATAAAAGATGATACTTTTAAAGCATTTGTTAATCAGAGGTTTTTTTTTTTATCTGTTAAAGTTGTATAAACTTGAGCTAACTTGAACTGACAAAAAATAGTTTTCATTTTAACTAAGATTATTATTTTTTTAAGTAGGATGTGTTGTTAATGTATTAACCAATATATATTCTTTTATATGCCATTTTTATACAAATATACCTATACATATTTTTAAAAGCATTTAAAATGAATAGCTTGCTATTCTGTAATGCATGCAAACATACTATATATTAATACAAATGAGTATTAATAAAAAAAGTAAAAAGTATTTTCTTTCCCTTGAGACGTATTTTGTATAGGTAGGTTGATACTAAATATACACAGCTCAAAAAAATAACGGGAACGCTGAAATAAAACATAATAGATCTAAATGAATAAAATATACTTATTAAATACTTTGTTCTTTGCATAGTTGAATGTGCGGACAACAAAAATCACACAATAATTATCAATGGAAATCACAAGGGGTCTGAGGATCTCATCTTGTGCGGCCCTCCAAATGCCACCCTCATGGAGTCTGACCGTGCACATTTATGGCCTGCTGGTGGTCATTTTGCAGGGCTGTGGCAGTGCTCCTCCTGTCAGTGGCAAATTCTCAGCTTCCCCTATAATGTCACAAAATTAATGGTCAAATTATGTACTATTGTATTAACATTTTATTGACTTAAAATGCGTTTGAAAATGTTCATTTCAAAGACGAGCTCGTTCAGAATCAGTTAGATATAGCAGGTCGGCGGACTTGATTTTCTTCTCATACATTCCCGTAGCGTCACAGTGCATTTCCCCGTTGAAGCACAGCGTCCATTTACTTCAATGCGGCTGCTTTGAAAGTTTTTTTTTTCAGTGCTTTAAAACTAGATGGTCATTGGATAAATGCCACGGGGCTGGTTTGGACTCCAAGCTTCTGCGTGATGATTGGAGGGTCTGTCGAAAGATTGCATCTCCTTTTCACTGACAGCGTGAATAGCTTCAGCGATTTCTTATAGTACAAAATCGCTCAGTCCCATCGCGGATTTCTCAAGTTCAGTCGAAATAAAAACTGCTGCAACCAATTTCTTTATATTTGCTTGGCGAAACTGCTTGATTTTCATCATACATTTCACAATTATACACCACATTCCTTGTTTAAACTTTTACAGAGTTTAATATTTTTTTTAGATCGTTCATTCTGTCACTGGAAAAGACGTCTAGTTGGTACGACAGGGTCACAGACCATTTTCTTGAAAAGGAACGTAGGGCAGAATTTACTATTAAATAAATAGAGAATTTTATGATGTAGGCCGAAAATGAGCTTCCCCTATTTGACAGACCAGTAGCCGCCTCTGCCTCCTGTTCATCCTCACACAAAGGTGGAGGTAGCGGTCCTGCTGCTGGGTTGTTGCCCTCCTACAGTCTCCTTCACATCTCCTGATGTACTGGCCTGTACACAGCACCCCATATTGACAAAAAAAAAAACACAGAATTGTTGACATATTTTGCAGATTTATTAAAAAAGAAAAACTGAAATATCACATGGTCCTTAGTATTCAGTGTTTGATCACAGTTTAGTAGAAGCACCCTTTTGATCTAATACAGCCATGAGTTTTTTTGGGAAAGATGCAACAAGTTTTTCACACCTGGATTTGGGGATCCTCTGCCATTCCTCTTTGCAAATGCAACCAGTCGTCCGGTCCCTGCTGCTGTAAAAACACCCCCAACAAAATGATGCTGCCACCACCATGCTTCACTGTTGGGACTGTATTGGACAGTTGATGAGCAGTACCTTGTTTTCTCCACACATACCAATTAGAATAAAGGCCAAAAAGTTCTATCTTGGTCTCATCAGACCAGAGAATCTTATTTCTCACCATCTTGAAGTCCTTCAGGTGTTTTTGTAGCAAACTCCATGCAGGCTTTCATGTGTCTTGCACTGAGGAGAGGCTTCCGTCGGGCCACTCTGCCATAAAGCCCCAACTGTTGGAGGGCTGCTGTGATGGTTGACTTCCACAACTTTCTGCCATATCCCGACTGCATCTCTGGAGCTCAGCCACAGTGATCTTTGGGCTGTTCTTTACCTCTCTCACCAAGGCTCTTCTCCCCCAATAGCTCAGTTTGGCCGAACACTCTAGAATGGGCAGCTCTAGGAAGGGTTCTGGTCGTCCCAAACATCTTACATTTAAGGATTATGGAGGCCACTGTGCTCTTAGGAACCTTAAGTGCAGCAGATTTTTTGACCTCATGATTCTCATCTGCTCTGACATTGTGAGCTGGTGTGTGGCTTTCCTAATCAAGTCCAATCAGTATAATCAAACACAGCTGGACTCAAATGAAAAATTGACAGCACCTGAGTTAAATATGAGTGTCACAGCAAAGGGTCTGAATACTTAGGACCATGTGTGTAAAAGTGTCAACAAATCTGTGTTTTTCTGTCGAAATGGGTTGCTGTGTATACATTAATGAGGGAAAAATTTTTTTTTGCAAATGGCTGCAATATAACAAAAAATGATCTGAATACTTACCCACTGTGTTTATATACTGTGTATATATATGAAACTATAATGTGGGCGTTTTGGGATAAAGTAGTATGTGTACTATTGTTTGTTAATATATTCAATTTGATGTTGTCATACAATATTTATGCAGTGCATGCATATTTAATTGACTCTATTTATGATTTTATTTATATCCTGTTTATTTATTTCATAAACCTTAGTATTAAAATACTTTGGTGAACCATCATTAGAAATCACCATGACATCACTTGTGTTCTCAGGAATCCTTTTCATTTTGACACTGATTTGAGAGATGTATAATTGGTGCAGACAACTCAATTCCCTCCAAACACAGAAACATTCCTGAATCACCTTACAGAACTCATTTCTATTAAATGAAACTGTTTAAAGCAGCATGGCCTTGCAGTAAATGAATATGGAAAACATGCATAGGCCATTATTAGAGAATGTAGCTTTCAAGGACACAATAATAGTTGCATATAGAAAGGAATATAGATTATATGATTTTTACTGTTTTAAAGAATGTTTTTTTTTTTTTTTGCACCATTAATGGAAAATTTCATTTTTATTTATTTTATTTATATCTTTAAACACATGGCATTTATTGTTTAGGTACACTGTAGACCAATATTAAGTTATATTTTTATTTGAATTAATTATCATAGTACATGATACAATATTATATAGTATAATAATTATTAATTATTGTCATACAATTATTAATTATAAGAACATAAATTATTATTAATAATATTATTCAAAAATGCATACTAATAATATAAGTTAACCTTAAGCTTTTACTGTCATATTTGAAGCTTTCCTTTTTAAATGTTGAAGATTTAGCAGTTTTATTGTCTTGTTCATGTGCTAA
>JAUYWG010000047.1:20271964-20288618 GCA_034779775.1 Enteromius afrohamiltoni
CTTTTACTGTCATATTTGAAGCTTTCCTTTTTAAATGTTGAAGATTTAGCAGTTTTATTGTCTTGTTCATGTGCTAAAAACTAAAATGAAAAGAAATGAGTAAACACACATCTTTCTCTTGGGAGATTTTAATTTTAAAATATTGATATTCTTAGCATATTCTATCATGATGAAATTAACTAAACATAGGGCTTGTTGCAAAAACTGTTTAGACTAGTCTTAAAAGTTAGTAATATTTATTTTATTTTATTTTTTGTTTTTTTGTCTAAGACTGGTCATAACGTTTTTAATTACATTGCCAAAAAGTTAAATTGTTTTGCCAGTCGATCAAGATATGGTAGCTAAGTTTATACAGCTTGCCCTTAAAGCAATGTTTTTAGTCAGGTAATTTGATGTATTGGAAGTGAACTAATTAGTCATTAGCTGGTTAGTATGTGATAGTTGAGTGTGGTTATGAGGGTGGGAGGTTCTTTCATTCGAGAGAGATGTGAGTACTTATATCAAGTGTGGCAGAGTTCAGAGGTTTTCTTTCTAAGCTCTCTTTAATAACGTGTCTGAAATGCTGTGGCCACTGAAGCGTCTCCGCTCATTTTTTCACTCCGTTCGAATGCAGCGTTGATGCAGCATAGCGACCAGCAATTAAACTCCCCAATTGGAACTCAGTCAAGTGTAACCCGACAAACGTTTCGTGTTTTTTTTTCCCTTTTTTTTCAGCAACAGGACATCATATTTTCATGTAAGCACCTTGTTCTGTCATGTCCTGCTTTCTCGAGCTCTAAGAATGATGATGGTGTCTGAGGATAAGCTTTAAAAATGTAATCAAGTGTCATGGAGTTTGTAGTCTCTCAGAGCAGGAGTGGAGGATAAGAGCGTGTGGGAGGAGCTGCGGTGGTAAATATAGACATACTGACAGATCCACAGAAAACCAGGGGACAAATGACAGGCCAGAGAAAAAGATGAGGTGTGAGTGAAAAATATAGAGAAGAAAAAATACAATAGAAGGAAATGCAATAAAAAATTAAGCCAAAGGAAGTGTTATTGCACAGAGGCTGCTCTTAAAAGAGACTTAAAAGAACATTTCACTCAAAAATAAAATTCTTGTCATCATTTAATCACCATCACCTACCAAAACTATATGGGTTCCTCCCAAAGAACGCAAAGGAGACCTTAATATCCAAAAAAAGACATCAATGTATTTTAGAATCAATGAGATATAAAATAACCTGCATGTAATTGTATTACATTAATATTTGATTGCTACAATCAATCAAGCAAAATGAGAATTACACACTCAAAACTTCCTGTAAAGTCCTGTAAATGTCAAAAATATTGTTGAAATACAAAATGTAAATTGCCAAAAAATTAATAAATAAATAAATAAACAAAATCTATAAAAAAAATAAATAAATAAACATTTTTTAGGACATATATCTAACGTAAAACTCATATTATTGTCTATATATATATATATATCTGAGAGAAATTCTTTAGGCTATACGTGATACAATTTGATTCACAATTAAATATAAATATTAAATATAAATAGCACAGAATGTTGACGTTGATATGATAGTTCACAAGAATTCTTTGAGAAATATTTGTTGTTCATAAATTCAAGCAATGATTCCAGATAACTAATCAGCATGTTTAATTTATCCTATTACAAAAAAAATGTATCCATTATGTGTGCTTTTTTTACAAATATTTTTCAATTTTCATTAATGGCTTCCAAGTGCAAAGTGCGTGTGGTGTAAATTTGGATCTTCTCCAGGGTCGTCAGTGTTAATGGCCCCTGCGGCGCGTGTGAACAAGCTCTTGATTAACAGATGCGCCGTGATGTCTTTTAGGCATCATGTTTGTAACAGATTCTTCAGGCCATAACAACGCTGCATAATCTAAGCATTAATGACAGCTCTACTGAGCAAATTTTAGGAACACAACCAATGCAGATCTTTCATGGTTATTTATTTATACATCTTGGAGTCATATTTCAAATATATTTTTCCTCTAAAATAGTTCATTACATGACAGAGAATATACAACATCCAGCACTACAAGTTGCTCTCTCACTTGTGCACCGGTATATCTAAAAACAAACAAACAAACAAACAAACACATAAACAAAACAAAAAAACGCAAACTCTCTCTCTGGTCTGAACGCTTTGCATACGGCAGAACAGCCGATCAGATCTGATCAAATCTACACTCAGTGACATTCTTCAGCAGTGATGGGATTGGTTTTGTGAGGGTGTGTCTTTCACAGATGGATCTTTAGGTTTGGTCAAGCGATTGTTTTGAATTTTATTAAATGCACAGGTGAATCAGTAACCACAACAAAAAAAAAAAAGTTAAAGTTTGACATTTACATGTACATTTTCCTACCACATTCCCATTAATGCCAAAAAGATAGATAAATAAAAATAGCAATCTACATGATGTTTCATGCCTTTAACCAGTGCTTTGTTATACTAAGTTATTGTATTATATAAATTGTTACTGTATTACAGAAGTGACAGTCCATGTCAAGCAAATTGAAAATATGAAACATGAAAATAATAAAGCATTCTTAGTTAGAAAATAAATAAATGTAATTAAAATAATAATGTTAAGCTTAATTTTCCATAACCTATCACACAACAAATTTTTCCCTAAGTATAATGCAATATAGTAGCTAGGAGGACATGTGGCAGTAAGATCCATAGTGAACTTTGTGAACTTCGGTGCTTCAAATGGGAATCTACTGAATCCTCCAGGAGGAACGGGGCATGATCTTTCTTATGGTACATTCTACTGACGTCTAACTCTATTCACAGAGTTAATGCTACAAGTGTTATTATGCTTTATTCTCCTATCTCCTATTTCACTCAGAAAAGTGGACACTGGTAGTGGATGAGTTTAAAAAGTGACAAAAACAAAAAGTGCAAGAAGTCACAACTTGATTTCCCATTGGTAACACTGACAATAAAGTCTCATTGGCCGCTGATCTTTATATACTAAATATGAATGCCACATAAAATTTATTGCAACAAGATGACCTCAACCCTTACATTTGGCTTGTGCAGTCTGATGACGGCATAAGATAGAGGCTACATTCACACAGCAAAACAATACAGATGTTAGTCCTGTATAAAAACGAAATAAATTAATGCAAATTGTATAACCATAGAATGAGACTGAATGAGAAAACCACAGAATTTGTAAAAAAATCTTTCAGAATGTTCCAAAATGTCAACCATTTTATAACAAAAATTTAATTCTTAAATGGTTAGTTCAACCAAAAATGAATATTCTGTTGTAAATTACTCCTCCTAAACCTGTAAGATGTTCATTCATCTTCAAAACACAAATCAAGATATTTTTGATGATATCAGAGAGCTTCACTTTTGTGATGCTAGGAAAATAAAACAGCAGAACGCAAGTCAGGGGAGAAGAATGGTTGAGTAATTTATGTTATTTTTGTTTTCTTCACGTGAAAAAAGGTATTTTAATAGCGGCGCAAAAGTGAAATTGATCTACTGATGTCGCCTGGTTTTACTACGTTTCTGGACCTGGATCATTGCCAGTCGTGGTGCTGTCTGTGGAGTCTGATAGCTATGATATCCTCAAAAATATATTGATGTGTGTTCTGAAGATGAACAAACATCTTACAGGTTTAAAACTACTTGACAGAATTTTCATTTTTGGGTGAACTAACCCTTTAAAGATGCATTCAACTTCAAACTTCATATGTTCTTTTTCATCATGTGAATGTAGCCAGGAAGAAAAAAAAAACGATGTGGAATTTCCAGACGATTTGGCTAATGTTATTATGCTGATATTACTAAGCGAAGCGCTTCCATCACCATTTAACACATCATGCCATATTTAAATCCACTCTATTGGATTTTGCACATTTACAATACAAAGAAGGTCGGCCAGTAAGATTTCACATTCTAATTATATTACATTCACATTCATTTGCTCAACATCAGGGGAGATGGTGCACTTTCTGTGTTATTTAAGCTCAGACATTGAATTGCATGATAAAACTTCATCTTATATTGCACAGTATCAAGATCCCATCTCAAACTGTAGTTATAAATGCAGACTTTACACCAGATCCTTTTAAATGAAACAATCAGACATGGTTTGAATACAAAACCAAAGAATAACACAAACAGTCAGATGATGTATGATGGCTCCTGGATAATACTGGGATGTCACCAAACACACATCTAAAAGAATACATAACGGCACACTATCCTGCAACGTAACCCTCCACTTATTGTTTTGCTCTCGTTTCCCTTCTTGTGTTAAATCGATCATTCGTGTCCTGTAGTAGGTCCTACTAAACATAGCATGGATTATAAACAATAGCTGATTATACATGATTTAGTGAAGGCATTGTGCAAGAGTTCAGAGCGTTTATGGTAACATACACGAGGAACAGTATTACAGCCGCGGGAGTGTCTTTAACTGTAGGAGAACCTGGACTGGGGTTGAATTATTCCAGGCCCTGTCCCTGTTACCTATGGAATTACCTGAGGAGCGAGTCTATGATAATCTCTTCAACAGCGACGTATGCCACGTTAGGATAAATATGAATTGGTTAAATATGAGCGTGAGCGAATATTACAAGCCGGAAAATCATTTTGCGCATTTTATGATTGTAAACAGACTTACCTTAAAGCTCCACTGTGGATTGAACTACGAGTATGAGTAATACTAGAGCAAAGCAATTGAAATATATACTGGATATACGATTGCACCGTAACATCTAAGCAAATCCGATAAAGGACACTCAAACAGAGGCACAAATGGTTCCATCTTCTCGTCATACGCTCTTAGAATTCTGTTCCTGTCCTTACCTTGCACTGATGATAGATGTGATGAAACGTACTTGAACTTTCACAAACGGCCCTTACACGTTTGACAATCACATATTGCTACTGAACTGTAACCATGTGCTTAAATGTTATTTTACGTAATGTGACATATTTTAAAAAGAGTTCCAGGGAGGGTAGCCTACTTTTTTTTTTTCTTTTTTTTTTTTTATACATAAAATCATCCATAACGTATTGCATCTGAATCTTCAACCATTGGCCTCAGTGATTTATGCTGCTTTCCATTTAAAGTCAGGTGTGGAACATTTCTACTCCATGTCTCCGACTTGATGGATTTTCTCTGCCTAAAGTTTGGAAGATTATGTATAAGAAATTGCACTGCTACCGTTTGCTGTCCAGATCTTGATTGTCAACAAAGAAGTCCCTAGCAGCCATATTACAGGATAAATGATCTAGAATTTGTACTGCAGGTGGATGATTATCACCTTAGAGCATCATTTATCGTGTTTTAATGCAGGAACCTTTGACCTATTGATGTATTTTATTTGCTTAGAAGTGTGTGCACTTTACTGAATGCCACCATCTTACCGGGTTTTCAACTCTGAGTGGCATTCTATTGCAATTTTCCAAGTTTTTTGCAAGTCAGAAGCTAGAAAGTCCAAATTTCCGATGCAAATGGAATGCAGCATTATTATAGGATGAACACTTTGTCCTTTACATAAACTTGTCACACATCAACACTGCTTGCCATCTCAAAACTTCCAAAATAATATAAGTTTGAAGTTTGTCAATGGCAACCCTTGAAGAGCTTGCACGTACATGCGATTTCTCTCTAACACTATGAAAAATGACATTCTTGATCAACAAAGCCAAGAGTGGAGTTTGTCTGTCCAGAGGCGTCCATCCGTTGGAGTCTGTGTGCCCAAATCATATCCATTGCAGTCAGAGGTACGGCTCTATTGCTGAACGAGAACGACTGACTCAGAGAGTCAACACTCTCCCGACAGTTTGACTGAAGCTAAAAGTGATCATTCTCATAAGTTGTCCAGGTGCTTTATGGTTCTTGTAGAGTGAGGGTGAGGTAACTGATGATCTTCTGGTCTGAAGTTCACATTGTGTCGTTTTCTGAATCAAATTCTACCCCGTTACAAACTAAATTGCAATGCAGCAGTGGCACGCGGTTTCTGCTAAAGAAAGCCAAAAGACGAGTGTACAGCAAACCCCGACAGACGGAATACCATGTAAAGGAACCTAAATAACTACAAACAAAAAAAGATATAAATTTGTGCTTCTTTAGTTTCACATTATCATAGTCCTAGAAGTTGCAGTTGGAGTCCATTTGTCCTTTCTGCAGCTTGTTACTTTCCAAATATATCATGTACACGTGCAGGTCATTGGAAACTTTGTGACCACCTGTTTCACTCATCCGTTCTGGCTCAAGTTATTCCTTGCAATCATAGTGTCTTAAGGAAATCACATCTCCATGCACTTGAGTCTGTGGAAAGAGTAGTTCATTTGGGGAAAGGATGTCCTTGTTGCTCTTTCAGCTGTCTGTTCATCCTGTAAGCCCTCCGTCATCTTTGGTAATAATTGACACTTTGGTGTGCCAGATACATACACGGGGCAACTAAAGATGAGGACATATAGACAGAAATGCACAAAATCAACCAAAGTTATGCTTACATAAAACATAAAAGATGCCACTAGGCAGACGTAAGCTCAACAAGTGACCACAAAGATGATGAGAAACCAAAGAAAAGGACAGAGGGGATGTGAAACAGGAGGAAGTGAAGGAGGCAGTAGCAGAAAGGGTGGTAACGTTGGGGCAGTTCTTAGTGCTGCCGTGGGGGAGGTGTCCTACGTTGTGTCCTATCTGTATCATCTGAGGAGGAATGTCAGACAGATGGTGCAGAGCAGCTGGACGATCACAGGAAGGAGGTGAAGACTCTGGTGTGTCCCAGACAGAACTGCTGTAAACATAAAGATGAACACTCTATTACACTCTTTACACAACCACATTGTTGTCCATTTGCCAGCTGACAGAACAGTGGAAAAGAACGTGAAAGCATTGTGGGAGTGAGTGGGATTCAAAGCTGCATCTCCTACATGAGCATCACGGCTCCAGAAGGATATTGCTTATAATCTGTTTTCTGATAATTCTGGCGACCAGAACTATATACAGTACATTTAAAGTATATACATTCCTAATATTCCAAGCATTCCCTGGGATACAAAAACCATAACCTTTGCATACATATGAAAACTATTGTTCAGAAAATAATGCCCAAAAAATCGGTCAAAGCATTGTCAAGGCACTTTTGATTGGGATTTTGTTGGTCACAATTGTTGTTGAGTTTTACAACACTTTGCACAATTAAACATTTATACAATTGAATGCAACAATTCTACAAAAATTAATTCCTGTGGAGCCAGTTGTTCTTTTATTTAGGGATGCACCAAAATGAAATTTCTGGGCCAGTACCAAAAATGCTTTGACTGAAAATGTGGTGAATCCTACCATGGGTGGAAATTACGGCATTATAAATAAACAGCATTACTACCGGTACTATTTTTTTCCGGTAACGAGTAAACAAACTAATTACTGTTTTCCCTGTTGCAATGCAGTTACTGACATTAGAATGTGGCATTATTATAATTTATTATAGGCTCAGTTCATCTTAATAGATGCGCAGTGGTTTCATTTTCACCCCTTTTTTATAGAAATGCTTAAGTAGAACTTAAGTAGAAGATTCAACAAATATACATTCATGGTTATTCTAATTACTAAAGTTCTATCATCATATAATGCTAAATTAGCACACTGTCATATAATAATGCTACAAAAAAAATACCATTGCGAAAAAATTCTATATTGTATTCCCATGGTGTCCATAGAGAGTTCATCAAATTTACAATACTATATAGAATGTCATAGGTGTCACTCACATTGTCATGGAAACATTAAAATAGTGTAGATTAGTGTACAATGTTTTATAACAATAATGTAGTCTATTTAGTGTCCTTTTCATTAATTTAACATATTTACATTGGGGACATCCAAGCAATTTGACACATTAGAATAGTTACTTTTCCTGGTAATTAGTTACTTTTATCATTTTTATAATTTTATCATTTGAGAGGTTAACTAGTAACTATAATGAATTACTTTTTAAGTAACATTAAGTAACATGCCCAACACTAATGAGTATTTTATGTGGGATTAAGCACTAAGACTAATACTGTCTGAAAATAGTACACAATTCTGGATTTCTTTTAGGGGTACAACCACTTGTCACTGAGGCAGTGGTTCATAGAGGTTCATAATCTTAAAGGGACAGTTTTTCTTCTTTTGAACACAAAAGTTATTGTGAAGAATGCTAATATCCAAATATCTTGATGGTAGCCATTGTCTTTTTATCCATACTATGGGGGGCTACCATCAACTGTTTGGATATTAGCATTCTTCACAATATCTTATTTTTTGTTTAACAGAAGAAACTCATAACATTTTGGAGGAACATAAAGGTGCATAAATGCTGACTGAATTTTCATTTTTGAGTAAACTATCCCTTTAAGGGTACATTCAGTACTCTCTATGGTACTAATATATATATTTTTAAGGCCCCAGAGTCCACATTATCTCTGACAGTGAATGTGACCTATGACTTGCATTCTATACAAATGAGAGCGGTGCATGCTGAGAAGTGACTGCTTGTAATTCAAAGCATCCAAAATGGGGCAATTTGCCACAATATATACTTCATAAAGTGCTCTTGTAAAGAAAACATCTCTTAACCTTAACCACACAATAGCTGCAGGGTCAGACCCCTTTCAGAAGGGATCTTGGGATGCTGCCGTAACTGGTTTTGTGTCTCTGCTGAATTTTTGGCACAAAGAAGCGCGGGACACTGAAATAATGGATCAGGGTTACAGTGGCTGGCATCATCGTATGACTGAACCGGAGGCCGTAAGCGGTAATATCTATGAGCTACGGAAGACGGATGACCTGCGAGAGGACAATTACAAGTCATTATGCCTCAGAAGTAATGTTGAGTAATATCTTTCGGCACAGCTCACAGGAAATGGCCTGAGATTATGATGAGGGCTGGGCTAAACATGATTGCAGTGTTGTTTGAGAACAGACTCCAATCATAACACATACACATGCGCATTTAATTATGCATACAAGCTGCCAACAAAATGGGTTTAATAAATAAAGAGCAGGTATTGTATTTAAAAAAATCAATATGAATTTATATCAAGGATTTCTCTGGCTAGCAGGAAATCAATACATTCATAATAAAGCTTTTTATTCTTCCTTTTCAATAAAGAACGAGATCGTGTGAGCCGTGACATCTCTCTCAAGGACTTTTGAAGGAGGCGGGTAATTTTGAGAGTGGATGTACAGGTGTGTGGACAGGCTGCAGGAAAAAGGTCTTAATAGTATGACTTATAATCAAAGAGAGAGTGAAATTAATTAATAAAATGTCTAAAAACTCATCTTTCATAAGTTTGGCTTAATTTTTAAAGTGTGTGTGTTGTGGGGTTTTCAGATTTCTAATTCTGATTCAACAGGTCACCTTTGTGTCAAATCACACATACTACTTTTTTTCCTCATTCTACCCGCTCCGCCTTTCCACCCTACAGCCAAATCCCAGTCATGGTGAGATTTATGGGGACGCTGTAACACATGAGATGTCAGAGCCAATCATCATTCATCTCTAAAGGAGGAACAGCTCACGGTTGAGCTCCCATGGGCAGCACCTCGAGCAGAACAGGCCAGAGGAGACCGGGGTCATTCTGGCTATGCAGTACATTTTCATGTCCCCATCATGTCTAAAGATGAAAATCATATTATCTAGTTGCTAGAAAAAGGCAATTTAATTAAGAACTATTCCAGTGTTTCTTCATTTGATCCTTTACTAATCGATATATACACAATATGTTTTCTTAAGAATATTGTGTGCAATATTATTTTCCATCTAGTTAGTAAAATCCCTTAACAAACATAAACTGTTTCCTAAAGGGATACTCCACCCTAAAATAAAAAATAATAATCATTAATCACTTACCCCCATCTCGTTCCAAACCCATGAAAGCTTAATTTGTCACACAATTATGTCCCAATGACTGCCAAGTAATGAACACTGTCGAGGTCCAGAAAAGTATGAAAGACATCGTCAGAATAGTCCATTTCCCATCAGCAGTTTAATCATAACCCTAACAGAAGAGCATACACTATGTGTGATACTCTTAAAAATGGTGCTTCGGTGATGCTACAATGATGAATTGTTGAATGAAGTCATTATTTTTGGTTTCGTTCCATACAAAAAGTAGCTTCATAATCTTGTAGCTTCTTAATGTTACGCTTGAACCACTGATAGCAGACTATTCTGAAAAAGTTGTTCATACTTTTCTGGACCTTGACAGTGTTCTTTTCTTGGCATACATACATACTCCCGGTTTTCATCAGAAAGATCTTAAATTAAGTTCAGAAGACAAAAAAAGGTTTTATGGGTTTGAAACGACAAGTACAGGAGCATCAACATACAGAAAGTGACAAAATTTCACCAAAATATATGTGAGCTCAAAATACGTGATCCCGCAGCTCTCTGTTAGAAATTTGATTAATTATGATGTTTTGTGGATTAAGCCGGTTTAAAACAGTTTACACTTCCTGATAAAATCAGTGAAATTGGTAAGATAGTCTATTTCAAAATCAAGATGAACTCATTCCCACTTTATTCCCATCTTTTTAAACATCCTTCCTATTAATCGTGTAAATACCCAACCTGTTGAAAGTTTTTGAGCTTTACCAGAACAGACTTCTGAAAGTCTGTTATACCCACAGAGTTCCAAATGTACTGCATATCAGGAAAGACCCTGAAAAACATCAAAGAATCAAAGAGGAGAAGAGTTTCAATGATGAATGCACACATCCTCTATTGCAAAGCCTCATGGGTCAGAGACAGAGCCTGCAAGCTAACAGCACACACATGCACACACTCGCATACACACAGCTTAACCCGAAAAAACAACAGCTATCAGCAATCCATGCGGCTGAAAGCTGGAATATTCTCTCTGTGAGGGAGCTTTCACAATGATTGATCTTAATCATTAATTTGGCTCTTTTGTTCTGCCCTGCGGTGTGCCGCACGCAGCTCACGTTACACTTTCCTGTGTGTAAGCACAGCTCAGCACCTGTGGGCGGCATGAACAGGTTTTACTGTGTGGGCTGTGTGTGTGTGATATAACACCAGTGTTCATACCGACCCAGGTACAGAGGAGAGAGCAAAGTTGTACTCCTCCAGAGACTAATGTATAAGCTTACATTAAAACTTGAAACAATAATGGATTTTTTTTTTTTTACTTTTCACTTTACAGCGACAGCTTCCTGAGGTGTTTAACAATTTAAAATCCAGTAGGAGCTAGTTGGATTGGTTTATGAAAATGTCCGTACGTGTTACTGTCAGAACAAACTAATGCCTAGCAGGCAGTGCACATGCTTTGGCACATCACAGAGTGGTGCCTGTATGCGGGAGAATCTGTTTCGGGTCATTTTCCAATTTTTTTGTTTTGTTTGGCGGCATGAGAAAGAAAAAAGAAATGCAGCCTGCTTTAAAATCAAAGAACCCTTTCATAGAGCATGCCTTTCAGCAAATGAGCTGAGGTGTGGTTAAATAAATATTCATGATGACAATGTGTTTCCTAGAGTTTTAGTTTCTACACTCCTGAATGTCTACACCTCTTTTAAGGTAAATAAATAAATAAATAGGAACTACACAGTTTGTTCATTAAGTGGTGTACGTGTCAACAGCTGGTGTATCATTTAATTATATATAAAATAGTTTGCTAAATCCTAGCTGTTTATTAAAAATGACACTGCATGATAGGTGACTTAAAGAATTGAGATGCAGCTTTGAAATCTGAGACCATCTGGCAAATTAAGCAGTTGGACTGAAAAGGAAACCTAATTAGACAGAACTCCTCAGAATGTATATGAAAATAATTAAACATAATTTAGTGAACTCATTAACAATTTGCTCAACCAAACAGAATTAGAAAAAAAAATAAGAATTTTTAGACATTTCCCTGCAATAAGTAAAGCCTATCTGGGCTCTATCTAACACTATATTTTACAGTTACACTTAAAAGTTGATTATTAGCATGCTTATTACTAGAATATTAGCTATTTATGAGTGCTAAATAAGCACATATTAATGTCTCTTATTCTACATCCCTAATTCTACCCATGACCTAAATTTAACTATTAATAAGCAGGAAATTAAAGTTAATAGTTACCAACTGTTATCTGTTCTAAAGTGTTACCAAAGAATCGGATGTTTTGCGTGCACACACACGCACGCAAATAACTACAAAAAAAGAGAAAATACAGCTTATATATCTCTTGATTTTGATGTGAAATATGTCCAGGGCATGTTCTTGACAGGTTTCATAGTGTAAGAATAAGGGTTCTGCCTTTTTTAATATTCAGTGCAAAAAGGTCAAGACTTCAATCTATCAAAAATCACTATGCCCTGAAAATGTGATGATGATTCAGGATTTAAGAGAGATTCTATAAATCTGTGTGACACAAAGCACTGTGAGGTCATTTTCTGGTGTACTCTGTTGTAATATTATACTTCAGTTTTGATGAATTATTCTTGCTCTGATCTGAATTATTATTTTCTAATTGTGTATCTTATCGTTTCTGAGAATGATTTCTGTGGATCTGTCTCCACAATCGTCCTTTATTTCAATTATCATCCATATTTAATTATCTAGACATATTCATATATTCTTATTTGCTCATATACTCTTGATATTCCTTTTTACTTTACATTTATATTGATATTTTACATATATATTGGTTTTGTCTTGCTACAGGTCTCTGTAGATGTAATAAGCACAATGCTGTGTAAAGGGTAATGTTGAAGTTTCATTATTTTTCTGGTACCAGGGAGAGCTTCTCTCTGCTGGAGTGTCTGTATTATCTTCAAGGTTGGCTGATAAGGAGCTGCTGCCATGGACACTGAATGTGTTTTGATGTTATATGCTTTGGAACATCTCAGATGATGCTTGAGGTGGCTGTTAGATTTCTTCCCTAGGAGCGCTCATGTTAAAGAAATACGTGTTTGACAATTTTCAATTTAACGGTTTCCACAAAATCTTTCATCTGGCAGGCCCAAGAAGTGTTTATTTCTGTCTTTGTATTTGACAGGCAGGCAGAGAGTATACATTTTTCTTTTAAAAAGTATGTTTTTGGATCAATATCCTGAATATATGTCCAGGTCATATTTGATAAAAGCAAAAGGACAAGAAATTAATACTTCTGAACTTTGTGCCTCAAAAAATGACACAAAGATTTTAAACAGAAGCATTTTCAACATTGATAACAATTAAGAAATTATTACTGAGCAGCAAATTTAATGATTTCTAAAGTAGCACTAATTTTTAGTTTATTATATATTAGTCATTATATATTAGCATCACTCTGTTCTCCTATTTGATAATGTTCAGTGCTTTGATACAATCTGTATTGTTAAAAGTGCTATACAAATAAAAGTGATTGATTATACAATTTCTAGAGCATAAATTACTGTAATGCAGGAGAATATACTGTTTAATGAGAATGATAATATATCAATTCATCTGGTGGGTTTTGAGGGGGATGGTGTTCTGGACAGCTGCCCTGTCTCTGTCTCTCTCTCAGAGCGTCTGGCACTGGGCCTTTTCCTGTCTGTGTGCATGCATTCACACCTATCATGTGCCAAGATCAGCATTCAGGAGGAGACCCGAGGCCTGCCGCACCATCAGAGGGCTGCACAAGGTAAGAAGAAGCCAGAGCTGTCAGAGCTGGGCCCCGGGCCCGAACCCCTGCAGCCCACTACAGCTGCCTCCACCATCAGCAACACCTTACCCACTGACAGTTCATCTCTAACACCTTCCTGCTGTAAAAAATTCTATTCTGACGTCATTTACTCATCCTCATGCCGTTTGATATTCTGTCTGTATTATTAAAAACGCTCAAAAAAGAACAAAAATCACTGTTAAAACATCACAGAAAGATTTGACTTATGTTCCGGTCTTCTGAAGTCATTTATGTAAGAAGCAGATTTAAATCTCATCATTTATGCACACATCTTAGTTCGCTAAAAACGTATGTACTGTTGTGCATAATCTTCTACATGCATTCTGCTGTCTGATTACTGTTTTTTTGTTTATGTTTAAAAAGGTAAAATGTTTTTTACTTGCTAAATATATATTTTTTTATATAATGAAAAAAAAAAACATCCACCTTCAAGTTGTGGTACACATGTCTTTTGCAATGTAATCTTTATAAAGTAAAGATAATGAGAGCTTTTATAATTTTAGTAATATTTCATGATGAACATTTAGTGGAATGAAGGATGTTGGCTTTACTTGATTATCCATGCATAATTAAAAAAATAAATCATGTTAGAATGCACCATGAAGCATGTTTTTGAGAAACGTTTATTTGTTCATCTCTAAATTGTTTTATTGCACTGCAAAAATGTTTTGCCTCAATACAAACTACAAAGCTTTATTTAAATATAATTGTAATAACAGGGCTCCAGACAAAAAAAGCAAGGAGCCATTGGCCCCTATAAGAAATAAACATAATTATTTAAGTTTAAAACCAAATGATTTTTTTAGGTGACATAGAATAAACATGTTACCCTTTCAGTCAAATCACTTCAACGTTACATATGGGAACTCGCCAGAGAGACTAATTGCCTATGAGCCTTTTACTAAAGGCCAATGAACATTGGAGTGCACTGATTGTGCTCAGGTGCACTCAATCACTGTGTGAGTATAAGAGGGCATGAGCACAGTGCACATGCAGCTTTTCGCTTCAGAACCGTTGCCGTTTTGGAGCTGGAGATCCCCTGGGCTTTTAATTTAAAAGTGAAGGTGCGATCATTTGGAGAAGTTCCTGCACTCTTGTCTGACAGTGTTCCTGGGCGGCTGTCAACGGACCCTGCGAGCTGGTGGCCTTTTTCAAGGTCGGCTTAAATGGCCTGCGGCTAGCTCCCTTCGAACTGCTTCAGTCTGTAGATATTAAATATCTTACACTGAAGATATTTAGATATGTATTTTAGCTGGCCTCTATTAAGAGGGTAGGGGATCTAAAAGCTTTCTCTGTCGACGAAGAGTGCCTACAGTTCGGCCCGGCTGATTCTCACGTCATCCTGAGACCCCGGCCCGGCTACGTGCCCAAGGCTCCCACCACACCTTTCCGCGGTCAGGTGGTGAACCTGCAAGCTCTGCCCCGGGAGGAGGCAGACCCAGCCTTAGAGTTGTTGTGTCCTGTAAGCACGCTGCGCCTCTACACTGACCGCACTCAGAGCTTCAGATGCTCTCAGCAGCTCTTTGTTTGCTTTGGTGAACAGCAGAAAGGGAATGCTGTCATCAAACAGAGGTTGGCTCACTGGGTGGTAGAAGCCATCTCCTTGGCTTATTTATACCAGGTAGAGCCTTGCCCCTTAGGTTTGAGAGCTCACTCAACAAGGAGTGTTGCCTCATCCTATGCTCCGCCCTTAACCTCTTGCTTCAGCACCACTGAAAGCAACTCTGTCACCCCCTTCTTGGGCCGCAGAGGGTTGGGAAGGTTGCATGCAGATCTTCTGCTGATGAACTGGAAAAGCTAAAACAGTCTCGCCAGTTGGCGGGGAATCTCTGTGTAACGGGACCTCATAGTCATGGCCCGTTCCATGGGTGTTCCCATATGTAATGTCAGTGTGATTCGACTGAAGGGGTAACCTCTAGGTTACGTTACGTTTCCTGAAGGAGGGAATGGAGACGTTACTTTTTCCTGCCATGACTCTGAGGTCGCGCTGCCGCCGGCTACATGCTCTTCAGCGAAAACCTGCATGTGCACTGTGCTCATGCCCTCTTATACTCACACAGTGATTGAGTGCACCTGAGCACAATCAGTACACGCCAATGTTCATTGGCCTTTAGTAAAAGGCTCATCGGCAATTGGTCTCTCTGGCGAGTTCCCATATGTAACGTCTCTGTTCCCTCCTTCAGGGACTGTGGGTTACGTTCTTAACCTAGACGTTTTATTTATGTTAACCTTTCGATGGTACTGTTATGTGTTTGTCTCATCTTTTGTTGACATCTTGTAAATAACCTGAACTAAGAGTCACTAAAAATGGGAACTAAATGTTATTTTCCAACTTGAAATATACAGTCTCAAAAAGTCTCTTCACCTGAGTGTAGTTTGGGCTCCTCCTCAATGCATCCTAATATAAATGCTGTGATGTGTCTTTTACACATTCAGTTTGTTTTTCATCATTAGTAAAATAATTTTTATAGGGGGAGATGAATCATGTAGACAACAGGTTAGGTAAAGCTATCAATATGCAATAGTGCATAAATATAGCACAATGGTCCTCTTTATAGTTATTTTTCTAGCTGACTGTTGATCTTATGCACAGCAAATAGTAAATGTATTATTACATTGTAGTGTTTACAAGTTTTACATACGTTTTCCTTAGTTTTAAACACTGAACGAGCTTTTACATGAGACATTTCAGTAAGTTGTATGTAGTAAAGCTAAAATAGCAGATTTTTTTATGTTAATTTATGTTCATTATGTACTATACTCATCTCTTCTTGAAACTTTTTTTTTCCACTTAAATTTCACTCGCAAATTAATATTTTTGAGCTAATGAGGATCATGAGGTCAAAGGAACTGCCTGAAGGGCTCAGAGACAGAATTGTGGCAAGGCACAGATCTGGCCAAGGTTACAAAAAAAATTCTGCTGCACTTAAGGTTTCTAAGAGCACAGTGGCCTCCATAA
>JAUYWG010000047.1:20308651-20319882 GCA_034779775.1 Enteromius afrohamiltoni
TACAAAATAAGTGGACATTATTATTATTTGTATTATTATAATATATATATAAAAATACTATAGATATAACAAAATAAAAATAGCAAATGAAATAGCAAATATATATACATATTTATATATATATATATATTTTTTTTTTTAAATATATGAAGTTAATTAACTGAGTTAATTTTTAAACATAAAAATACTATAAATATAACAATTAGATACAAAATAAGTATTATAAAGTATTATTATTATTATTGTTATTATTATACAGTGACTAAAATATATTAAAATTAAAATACAATATATATAACAAAAATTAAAAACAGCAAAAAAAAAATTTTATTATTAAAAATGTAATAGTTAAAAGCACTTAATTTAAATAAAAAATAAAATAGATATAACAAAAATAAAAATAAGAGGAATTTTATTATTGTTGTTATTATTATTATTATTATACAATGACTAAAATATATTAAAGCAAAACTACAGCAGATAAAACTAGGTTACAAAGTGGAAATAAATAAATAAACAGCTTATTAAAAACAATAACTATAAACACCTCATCTACTTTTAAAAAATGTCAATTACAATTACAAATTGCATTTGAGGAGCTCAAAGTTAAAAACACAGTGAACATTTGTAAGATGCATGAAGCATTTCATTTAAAAGAGAAACAAATTGCATGACAGAAATTCTGATGCTATTTAAAATAAAAACAGCACACAGAAACCCAATGATCAAGCCATCATAAACAACACGAATACATGCCTCCTCCCTCTAATCAGATAAACCCATCCAGAAAAACAGAGAGTGAATGTCTCTGTCTCTCTACTAGTAAAGATTTATTGATCCAGTGTAGTAATGCAAAGCTCTTTCTGTAGGACCATCAAACAGAGACAAGCCTCCAAATAACTGAATATACTCCAAACACACAGCGAGATGTTAAACACTAGACATGCTGTGATACAAATTTTGACATTGGCACCCGCCAAATGCGGGTAAAATTCGGC
This sequence comes from Enteromius afrohamiltoni, assembly GCA_034779775.1. Taxonomy (NCBI): domain Eukaryota; kingdom Metazoa; phylum Chordata; class Actinopteri; order Cypriniformes; family Cyprinidae; genus Enteromius; species Enteromius afrohamiltoni. Next base: position 20,309,650 of record JAUYWG010000047.1, read on the forward strand.
TGTGGTGGGTAAAAACGGGGGGTAGTTTATTCTTTGGTATGACAATATATTTTTGTTATAGTTTTCTCTAAAGGCATCTGATATAATAAACGCATTGCAACGTAATATTACGCACATAAAACTCCCATGAGCAAACTCCCCGATACAACTTGTTTAGTGCGTTAACATCTCTGTTAGTTGTGTTTGTTTATCGGTCTAAACATGAACACATATATTATATATATAGTTTAAATATAGGCTAATTATTAAAAAAAGATAAACGCAGAGCAGTGTAAGCACACATGACACGCGTTCCTGCATCTGTCTGGGCGCGCGCGCTCGCTCTCACCTATGTTTGCGGTTTAATACAAATAATCATAATTAATGGACAACTAGGCTATATCAGGGAAAATACATCAGCGCACCTCGGCCCAGAGAAAGGAAAAGCCCGTGGGGAAAGCCCGCTTTTATTAAGCAACTGTAGGAAGTCGTTCGCTAATATCAACAGAAGAGAGCATCAGCGCACACGGGGCAAAAAGACCTGTTATAACACACTCGCGTTGATGTGACCGAGCCCGACCAGAACTCGAGCATCCTTTCTAAATATCTGTCTGAACCCGGCCCACCATCGGGCTCGGGTCGGGTATCCATCCTCTAGTCTGAACGAATCATTTGTAGGCTTCGATGACTGATATATTAAAATAGTCACTTGCTCTGACCTACTGGCTTTTTACTTTCACAGTAGGATACTTTTATCTTTTTTTCCATGATTTCATATATAAGTATACACTACATTAAAACACCAAACTCAACATGTTGTTATAAGTTTCCCTGTAAGGGTAAGCATTCAGGCTATATTTTGGCTACAGATAACAGTCATAAATGTATCTGAATGCTGCTCCTGCAGTGGAATGATCAATTTTGTGTATGTGTGTGATTTCATATAATAATGTTATCAATGTTGCCTACCAATCATATGATATTATTATATTAATATATGTCAAATTACTTTGCAATATTTGTATGCTGTATTAAGTCATATAAAATGTAATTTCCTAACAAGAAAATTGTGGCCAGTGAAAATGCTGAGTGGCTAGTAAATGTGGAAAACCACTAGCCACAATGGCTGGTGAGCAAAAAAGTTCATGTCAAGCCCTGCTGCATTTATGCACATATTCCGCTTTCTAAGGAAAAGTGGAAAGTCTGTAAATAGCACAAGGCTAAAGTGTCAAAGTGCTGATGTAGCTCTGTTGAACGCGAAGCTAGTGTGGCATAACCAACGCAGAGCTAATCTCTTCAATTGCTAATTGGGATGTAATCAAATCTAATGCAAGCACAGTGGCGCAAATAAAACTCAAAACTCTCATTCTGCTAATGAGGTTGTAATTTACGGCCAGCATAGAGCGGCTAACACAGTCCTACACATTAAGACTGCTAACAGGGACGTCTGTCTCTCAGTAGGGCGTCTCGTGTAATGAGAGTCGAGCCAGCTGTGCCTCCCTCTCAGTTTAGCATCTGTGCCCACAGTGCCGCCCACATGCCAATGCACAGACTAATGATTAGCGGATTAGTGTACACAGGCCGTAATCAGCAGAAATCACGCCAACATTCAGCCTATAGCAGATCACTGCCACCAGCCACAACTCTTTAAACCAGCTCATCCAGTCTGGTCGAGCTGTTCAGGCTAGTCCTTTCTGATGGTTTTAGAGGGTTTTGGTGATACCAGACCGGCAAACCATTGTCCTGAGAAATAAAAGCAGATAAAAAAATAACAAACATCACAAATTATTTGTGGTAGCATGTTGCTAAGCTACTAAAAGACTGGAATACATATACTGCACACATAAACACTGGATAAAATATTAACTTAATCTTACAAAACTGCTAAATTTTTGCTTCCGAATTATTATTTTTATATATTATTTAGTATAAATATTTTAATTGGATTGATTTGTATTATTTATTCAGTAACAGCTGCTCTCTGGATGAAATCGGATGAAGTTGTGAATTAAATATTTTACACAAACATATACAAAAAAGAAATACGAGGAATTACAATTTTTTTTGGTTAGATTAGAAAGAACGAAAAAAAAAAAAAACTAACATTGAAACAGAAAATATAAACAATGAAAGCTTATTGAAAATATAATTTAAGAAATATAAAAAAAAGTTACATTTAAAAATGTAAAGAAAAATTGCTTTATGACAGTTACAAAGCTGCTTTAAAGCGATCTGTATTGTATAAACGTCTATATAAAATAACCCTGACTTGGCTTAGATGAGCATTTGTCTCCTCTCATCCAGAATTTCAGAGTGATATGGTTCAAACGAGCCCTTAACGGTGCATTATGGGCCTACAGTTAACATGCAATGCTCTATAAAGAAGCGTATCGCACATCGAGAGGGATTCAAAACTACTCCAAAGGGCAAGAGTCTTTTTTTGTCAAATAAAAGCTGCCAGCATTTTGGTCACAAATAGCAGCTGAGGGCGTGTTTTGTTGTAACAACAGTAGCCTTGCACTGTGTGCTGCAGAAACAACGAATGAGAGTAAAAAAATAATTTAAGAAAAGTAAAAATGTGGTTCTTGCTTTGGCTTTTGAAGTTAACGAGAAGGGTCAGTTCACAATGTGACGACAAGTATGAATATAGCCTAAAGTGTGTAGTGTCCACTACATTTTGAAAAACAGTACATCTCATCTGATTACCGTGACGGGATCCAACTTGATTTAAGCACACAGATGTAAAGGAAAGGTCAGAAGAAGTAGTATATACTAGCACTACAATACTAGACCGAAGCCACCCTTTCCCCGCTATGTTGGATTTGGAGCGTCGCAAAAACGTGACGCCCCGCGTCCTGTTCCGTGCTACAGCACAGTTAGCGCTCACACTACATGCGAACCGCACGCCAAGTCCAACTGAACTGTGCTCTGGCACACCTCTTCCAAGCGGGCCGGGGACGGCTAAACGAACCGCGCCCAGGCACGGTTCGGAGAACTCACACTAGTCAAACGACTGCTTTGGTGGACAAACGCACTCGGGCACGGTTTAAACTGCCTAGTGTGAGTACAGACTAATAGCAAATAGAAACTCGCTAAACCGCCTACTCTCGGTTTAAAGCAGACATAGACAAATATGATGGGTTAGAGAGCTTTAGCAGACAGCTTGAGTATGAGGTTATGTGCATGTGCACCCTAGGGTAAGTTTGATCATGATTAATGTGGTTCGCCTTTCAATTTTAATTTTCATTAAGGACCTGCTGTCCTCTCTGACTCCTAAATAGCAATGGAATTAATAAAACATGTCCTTTGAAATATACAGTGCAGGCCCGCAGCAGGGAATCCAAAATGCCTTCAGAAAGCCGAACAGATTGAAGCGCATTGTGTGTTCACCAGCCGCCCCCCCACCGCGAGCCCAGCCCATGTCATGAGTGGCAACTGGCAAATAATTAGACGGCCTCGTCTCATTAGAACAGGAGACAGCGCACAGGTAAAGAGAATGAGGTGGAGGGAAAGCAAAGCAGACAGACAGGCAGAGAGAGAGATGCACAATTTATGAGGCATTAATGGGCTGATAAAGTTTGAAGAGAGTGTGCAGATAAAAAGCGAGGGGAAACAGGAAGTTCGGTTACTTTATTTGTCAAGCTGAAAAATGAGAAAACAACAGCAGAAAAAAAATAAATAAATAAAAAAAAAACTTTTGGTCTGCAGTCGAAAGTTTTTGGTTGGAGGAATTTAGTGTGATAAAGTCCTTACATTAATGAGCAATTAAAGTCTGCGTGTGTGAGTGTGTGGTATAACAGGTGGATGCCAGATAGTTACAGATCTTTGAACCCTATCAGAAACAACCATAAATCATTGGGCACGCTGCATTTTTAGAACATTATTTACTGCGTTTATGAGTCATTTATGCCTTTGAGGTCCCAAAAGAGAGCTTTTGTCAGATTTAGCTCATTTCCGGGGACATATTTGTCCTCAAACTATAGTAAATCCCTGCCACCCACACATATATGGCACCCTGCATAAACAAACACATCTCACACGGGTTCTGCTCCCAAACATTGCCTGCTGCCTAATTAGAACACATTTTATGTGAAACTGTAAGACTTTTTAAAGGAATAGCCCACCAAAAAAAAAAACAGTCCAGCCAAAAATAAAAATTGTTTGACATTGTTTATTCACAACTAATATGGCTTTCTTTTTTCTGTGGGACACGAAATGAGGGATTTGAAGAATGTTGGTAACTAAATGGTTTTGGTTCCCATTTACTTTAAATGTATGGATGGAAAACACAATAGCACAATTGGTTTGGTTACCAATATTCCAATATAAAGTATCTTATTTTGTGATAAATGCAGCAGAAAAAAGAAAACCGTACATGTTTGAAATGTTTATTTTTGGGCAGACTTTAAGTTAGCTACTTTTGTTCAAATCCTGGATGGCCGTTCACTGAGGACGTGTTCTTGCAGCGAAACACAATGCAGAGGAATGTCTCAAAGCACATTTTTAAAAGATGAACTTGATTTAACCTGACATGAAGTGGCAACAGTCACCGATGCCCACTTAGCGCATGTTGCCATTAAACAACAATGGAAATGTCGCGCAGACTGATGCTAGAGCATGTTCTGTGTGAAAGGCCCCTAAGGCAGCATCGCATGCATCTTAACATAGAAGACGATACCATAATTCATTGTGACGAGTGAAAAAAAAAAAATCCACCCAAGATGGAAGATAAGGCAAGAGGAATCATTTTAACTTTGTATGTATATGTTAATATATATGTAATATACTGCATTTCACTCAACACTGGAAAGCAGTGTATACTCTACATTATCGATCCAAAGTTTAGAGTTGTTAAGATGAAAAAGTCTCTCAACACTGCAATTTTTATTTATTATTTTTTCAATCAAAAATTGCAACGTTGTGAACTATTATTTCAATTTAAAACTACATTATCAAAAAATATACTGACCTAGCGCTCAAAAATATTTCTTCATATTAACAATACTAAAGTATTATGTATATTTATATTTTTGTGAAAACCATGACATTTTCTTGACAAGGAAAAAGCAGCAAACCATGCCAAGGATTACTTAATAGAAAGTTTGAACAGAAAAATAGAATAATTTGTAACATTTTAAATGCATTTACTGTCATTTTTGAGAATTTAATGCATTTCAAATAAATAAAAGTATTAATTGCTTAAAAAACAAACCTTACTGACCTCAAACCTTTGAATGGTAGTGTACATAAAATTGTAACTACATAAAATCTAACTACAAATTGGCTGTTGAATCTAATATTGTTGTGCTATGTATTTTCTCTCATAATTACTAATGTGTGGCACTGAATTATGTGCTTTATCAGCTTAAATGTGGCAGGAAGAAACACACACACACACAAGACTGCTTGGAGCTGAGAGAACAGACAGATGTCACTTTGAAACAAACCTTAATGTTTTAACAGTCACGATAAATAAGTAATGGATGTGTGGATGACATCACTTCTCTCTCTCTGACTGTCTGTGCCCTTCATTGTCTTTGACCTTCTAGTGAACGCTACTCATAAAGCACCGTACTTTCCCTGACAGATTCAGCCCAATGCTGCAGTAGAGGACGACACTTAACTACAGATAGAAGCGTGTACACACCAGATTTTTCAAGGAAAGAATTTCAACAAGCCTCCAACCTGTCATATAGAGACTGCTTTCCGCTATTCAATCAGTTCTCTATGAGCACAGCAGTAAAACATCAGCTAAACAAAGTAAAACAGGTTTCAAACCAGGCTCACCAATATGTTTTCCGCTCATGTGGTAGTAGAAGGAGACACAGTAGGGGGTTCTGGTGGTCCCTGTTGGTCCTCGGGCTGCCGTAACGTTGTACAATGGAGAGAGAAGACGAGCTCGATCCCCAGCTTGACGTGGCCTCGATGTCTCAATGTACATGTAGTACCCTTTATGTTAGATGAAAAGTATTCAGTTATAACACGGTTTTTCAAAGGGCAGAAGATTACACAAAAAGAATAGTAATAATACATACAGACAAAATAATACAACTTTTTATCAGTTTTCTTGGCAAAATTCTCTATAAAGAAAATGTGAAAAAAGATTTTGGTATGTATTTTTTACCTTCTTTCGTCCCACTCCTGTCTGTATCCGGCCCTGTGTTAACTGATCGTTTGGGGTTCTGTGTGAGATGGTTCTGTCTGGTCCAGTCAAACACATCGCCGCGGTCTTGAGTGAACCCACATATCCTAATGTCCTCAAACCCACACACATGATCTACAAACAAAAACAAAAACTTTCATGAATGCAAGAATGCGTTGCATAAGTGATTATGTATTTCTAAATGGAATAAACCCTGACAGAGCGAGCAGGACCCCCGTTTGGTACAGCTATTTGCCAAATGAGTAAATAATTAGCTGTAATATTTTATTAGCTCTGTAACAACAGAGCTTCTGCAAAGATAAACAGATTTTCACCATACAAATAAAGAAAACGACATAACATGTTTCTAGAGAAGAAAGTGTTTTAAAACCATACCGCTTTATTTTCTGAAATCTAGTACTATGTACAAAACTAAATTAACAATATTCAATAACAATTCAATAATGTTATCACAGGCCTACTATTACAGTTTTTCTCGATTGCTAAAACACTATAACCAAGCTTTAACTAAAATTTCAAAACCATAATGCTATTTTTCTAAAAATAAATAAAAATGCTGTTTTTTTCACACCGATTTCCCTGAACTATAAACACTATTCCCTGCTTTAACACATGAGTCAAATTTGCTAAACTATTAGTGCAAAACCCTACACACAAATCCCTACATTTTTTATTGCTTGCACCTTGTGGTCACTTAGAAAACACTAGCATTCAATGATGTTAACTCAGTTCTGCACAGCTTAAGCTCAGTTAGCAAACAATTATCCAGGTGGAAACACTAAAAGTCAAAAATGATCACACACCAATCAGAACTTTCGAATGAGATAAAAGGGCCAAAGTCAGTTTACAGTTATTCTCAGAACTACTTGTTCAAGCTCCACATCAACTAGTCTTTTGTGTAGATCATAAAACATTTCTTATTCTTTTGATCAGGTTGCCATTGCTCTGGTACAATCATGCAGCTGATTACGTATATTTGATTTTGATCTGAATATGTACACAGTGACATCCAGTCATTACTGTAATACATTGTTTACTGCAAGTCATTACGGTAAGCACAAATTGGTTAATTTCTTTTTATATACAGTCTTTTTCAATCAACATCCCACATACAGTAATGTGTACATTTGTACTTGAAATTAATATCTGGCATACATAAACAACACAGTCTTCTGCATTTCAGTACAGTAACTGCCAAACTGATGCCATAGTTCATAGATCAGGAATTACTAGCAGAGTGTACTGTCATATTGACAACATAACTAAGCATCTTGTTTGTGAACAATGACACAAGGACATCAGGCATGCAAGAGGATTTTACCCCCACTGTTCGTCCAGAGCCAGTATAGCCTGTGATGTGGACCAGATTCTTTGGCCTGACCCAGAGAGAAGACAGGATGCTGAGGCAGAAGGCATTACATTTTTTTTTTTCAGTTGTACTGTGTAGTGCATGAAATGTAAATGTGCCAGTGTATACATTGATTGTGTTCACGTGAAAAGGTTTTTGAGGAGGAGAACCATAAGCAACATAACTGTTTTGGAAATATTGTCTTGAATGAATTGCACCAGTGTGTAAAACTATGTTGTAGTGTGTGTGCTTTGAGAGCTTGTGTTTGATGTCTGAGGGCAAAGTTTGTTATTTCAGCAAAAGTTTATGGTTTTGAGTGAAAAACTTCATTTTGACCTGAAAATAGGATGTTTGGGAAATTGGGTGAGATGTTATAGATTTGTGTTTACTGTTGTAAGAATGTGACGCATAGTTTCAAGAAATGTGTTTAAGCAATCGAGAAAAACTGTAATACTTAAGTCTTCCCGTTTCATTTACCAGTAAATACAAATGTTTGTTTATCCAAGTGATTCCATCTGCAAGATGTAAAAATTGTCAAAATGTTTTTTACATATATATGTTTGGTCCATGGGTCTTTGTATTTAGCACATGCAAACACTGAAACGTTCTTAACTTGCATAATACAGTTTTTTAAAAATGTCAAATTAAAAATTAAATACAATCGATAACTGAGACACAAGATGATAACAGTTGCTGAATCAGAATCAAGAATTTCAAGGAAATTGTGTTAAAGCACTATTTATTTCCAAAAGGGGCTTTATAGCAGTAAAAAGGTCTCAGGTGACCATAAAAGGAACTTTACACTTATAGTGATTTCCCCTTCAAACTATCCTCTTATTATTTCACTGTTCTTCACCATGTGTGAGTTTTCCACATGCTGTGAGTCTATGTTATTTTACAAAAGGTAATATTTCCTTGAATTGTACAACATGCTTAATAAGCACAGTTTACAAGTGTGTCTACTTGTGATAAACTTTAATAAATGCTACGGAAACTCCCTCTGTTAGCACTCGTTAGCTCTCACCACAGTTTTAAAAAATGCCAAAAAAGTGGGCGTGGTGCGCTGTGGAGCGGAGGTGGAGGAGAAGAGATGGAAACACACACACAGCTTGGGATTGAGACACTTTCATTTCACTCTCATTGAGGTAAAACACAAATAAATACACAGAAATGTGCACTCAGCAATGAATATATATATAAATATATAAATACACTGTTGCACCTCTGATAGCTTTTATATATATATATATATATATATATATATAATAAACTAAAGTTTATTCAGCAGCATCTATATAAGCCATCTGACGAAATAAAACTAAATAAGTGAATCGATTCGTGTATGTTTGTGCCGTTGCTGAACTAGAATTACAAAGCAAAAACAAAAGCTCTTCTCTGATCCATGAACATTTCTTTCAGTTAACGTATGTAATCTCAAAGTCTGAAGCATGAGTGTCTGTAACACCAAATCAACACATGCTGTTTTGAATAATAAAGCTAAGCGTCTTCTCATAGGATAAGAACACGCAGTCTTATTTTAATAGACTATGTAGTACTATATTTAATATTACTACAGTCCATTGCCATGTCACAAATTCTGATATCACCAAAATGAAGATTTTAAACCTTAAAAAGCTTAAAATTCACCAGTTTTCATCAACAGTTAAAATGATCGGATGTTAGCATGATGTGCTCTCTGTCAAAATGTATGTGACTTTCTTCTTTCAGAATAATCTAATAAGAGTTATGATAACAAATTGTCCAGGCCCCTCCAAACCTTTGAATGGGTTTAAATGGGTGATAGCCCATTTAATGTCAGAGGATATTGATATAAACCTCCTTTCGATGTATTTTCCTTTGCTAGAGTAAGGAAACGTAGGATTCTTCCAAAGTGAGTAAAACCCAGGATCATTTTCATTTTTGGTTGAACTATCCCTTTAAAGGAACGTTTCTGCCACAGTAGCACAAGAATGCAGCTAACTCCATTTAGCATGGCGAAGCATCCACAACTGTTAGTATGTTTCTGGCCTAATGCTGATGAGCAGATCTGAGGAGAAGGTCTGCAGGGTTTCTCAGGCGTGTGTAATGTAAGGAAGCCTCTCGACAGGTTCCTCTGGAGTACTGAAGTACTCTCAGCATATTGCAGCGTTCACAGCGATTACCCTCATTTAACAAACACAGAATACAGAATACTGTAGTTAGTCACCCAGAATGTCTCCATTCACACTTTAAATGGCTGATTAACTCATTTTCCAACTGTGAGAGGAGTCAGAGCGACTAAATGGAGAAGAATGCACGATTTCCGAGTTGTGGTTTGAAATCACCATTTTCCTCCCTCCGCATGCATTCGGCTCTTCAATTTACTCTGCTGATCTCCAGTCTGTTTTAATTTATGTTTTTTTTTTGTTTTTTTTTTCCTTTGTACCTCTTTGGCAAAGCTCTGCGCTTACGCTGCCAGGAGAAGTGTGTTGAATTTAATTGGGAAGAACTGAAAGGCAGGGCAAGCGTGAGATGGGAGGATGGTTCAGAGGGAGAGAGAAAGACAACATGCACAAAACCATCATTGAAAGAAGAAGTACAAGGCTGTCTCACCTGAAGGTCTTGGGTAAGTGTAGGCTGCAAGAGACAAGGAATGAGAAAAACTGTGACTGCAGGGCTTTCTTAAGGATCTTAAGGCTAGGAGATAAAAGTACATCATTCTACAGAGAAAGCTTTAAATACATATATCTTTCAAAACATTTAA
>JAUYWG010000047.1:20331595-20346925 GCA_034779775.1 Enteromius afrohamiltoni
ATAATAATAATAATAATAATAATATAATTAGTACATATGATTTATTATATATTATTATTATTATATATAATTAGCATTATTTTTGATTTTAAATATGCATTAATTTTTATTTTCTTAATTTAATTTTTTTTTTTCATCCAGTCTTAATAAAAAAGAATTTTTTTTTTAAAAAAAAATTAAAATTGAGTAATTTATATACCTAATCATTACTTTTGTAACATTTTGATTGTGAAACAGCTGGAAAATATTAAATGTTTAGTTTACAGTAAATTTTGCCACACACAATGTGTCAGTTAATAAAACTGAAGCATCTTCTGCATTGAAGATAAAACCTTTTCAGTCAGTGAACTTCACAGTGGAAACTGGGGCATATAAATTTTTTTTAGCAAACTACCCAGACCCTGTACATTGGACAATGCTCCACTAAACCATGTACAGAACTGCAAAGCAGATGTTCATGCAGTCTCAACCCTGCTGACTCAGGGATGAAGGTCAAAAGGCAGGAACTGTGTGAATTACAGCGGCTTGAGTGTGAAATAAAGTTAGCTATAAATGAGCATCCAATCCCATCTGGCAAAGTCGAGTCTGACAGACACAATGAGGACATACAGCATTCATCTCTGTGGACGAGAACTCATGCAAACACAATAGGTTTGTGCATGCTATAAATATGCTTCAATTTGTGATTTATTTGTGCTAACACCAATATTTTCCTCCAATGAGGTCGACCCTAAAGGCCAATTTACTTAATCGGTGACACTGTTAGAGAAGAAACATGCCCTACGAATGGCTTCTAGCAATTTTAATCCAAGCTCACACACTGTAGACTATGAGCTGGCAGTGACTTGCTTGACCATGTTCCTTAAAAGAGCACCTTAGGGTGTATGACTTGTTTTGTTTTGTTTTTTCCAGCAGGGATGAAATACAGACCCAATCAGGCTGCTTGTGTGTTCTTGTGTTGGGCCGGTGGGGGTTCTGAGAGTATCTTTAATGCAGTACAAGCAGTGATCGATCCGCTGTCTGCTCCCTACATAGAGCACACTATTCCCCTGACTCCTATTACAAACACACTTATTCTACTCATCCACCTCCTACCGAGCCAACACAGAAAGAGAAAGAAGGAAAGAAATATGAAGCTTGCAGTGTTTGTGGGTGTTTACTTTACCTGTTGGACATTGATCCAGTAGCCGATGATTTTGTCGACAACGCCAGGCTCTTTCTGTGTCCATTGTAAGATGTAAGAATAATTGTTCTTCAAGGTGCGAATGGGGTTTGGAGTGTCGTAGTAAAACTCTGCATTATACGGCTGAGCTAAATGAACAAACAAACCAAAACAGAGCAAGACTAATTAGTCAAATACTTTATAAAGATAAACTATTCCCATCTTAACCACCTTTGCAATGCAGAAGTGGGTTATTTCCAGTGAATGTCCTATGCTTAGCACTACAAACTAGTGTGTTTATAAATAGGTTGATGGATTAAAATAATCTAAGAAAAAAACTGTTTGTCAAGAAGCATAATGGACTGTATAAAATATGTTAAAATTATGGTGGATATTCAACTGAAATAGCAGTGATTCTGCTTCTATTCAGAGCGGTTACATTACAAATGTGTTAAATTTGTTTGCCATTCTAGGTATTCATTGTTAATTGTATTTTGTTATTGCAGAAAAAAGCCATTATTGGGTCACGACCCACCGGGTGAGAACCAATTATCTAGAGCATCAATGAAAGACAAGCATTTCATTAAATGAGAACTGTTTAATTTAGTGTCACCAAACGGAATTGCAATAATAATTTTTTTTTTTCCAAACTGTGTCTTGTGCCAGAGATGTTGGATAAATTACAATTGTCAACAATTCTGTGTTTTTCTGTCAATATGTGGTGCTGTGTATAAATTAATGAGGAAAAAAAAATTACTTAAATGACTTTAGCAAATGGCTGCTATATAACCAGTGTTGGGTAAGTTACTTAAAAAAGTAATTAATTACTAATTACTAATTACATAATCAATGTTATATTTAAAATACTTATCTAATTACTGTGTCTGAAAAGTAACTTAATTACTAAATAATTTACTAAGTAATTTAACTAATCCCCATAAACCTTGAGCGGACAAACAATAGAAACCAAACTCTTTAAATATTATATATATATATATATATTTTTTTTTTTTTTATATATATATTATATTTTTCGATCGGACAGTGCTGCTTTTTTTATGTGTTTTCAAAATACACACAGGTATTTTGTTTAATATGCACCTAAAAGACAGAGATTCTACAGTATGCAGCAGTATGCATTTCTTCCACAATGTAGCCTGTCATCTGTTTTTTTAGGTTCATCTTCAGACACTTTCTGTGCTGCTGAAGTAAAATCATGTTTTGCCTGCTTAGTAGGAGTTGCCGCGGTGTTATTCGTCGATGATGAACAAGGATCACAGAAGTGTTGGTCTATGCTGCCGTGTCAGGTTCTTCAGTAGATTACTCATGCTACTGACAGCGGCCGATAATTACCCTTTCAGTCGAATCACTTCGACGTTACATCTGGAACTCGCCAGAGAGACCAATTGCCTTTGAGCTTTAAACAAGAGGCCAATGAATATTGGCGTGCATTTGACTGCGCTCGGTTGCAACTCATCACTGCGTGAGTATAAAAGGGCACGAGCGGAATACACCTGCAGATTTTCGCATCATGAAAATGGTATCGTCTATCGACCCAACCCTAGTGCACGCTGAGACAGCTTTTGTAGATGGTCAATGCGTTCATTGCGAGTGTATGACCATGGCTACATTAAAGTCCCGCCTCTTGCAAGACGGCTCCCCTCGCATCCTTCCCGCGCTGCGGCGAGGCGCCTGGGGGACTTCCAGGTGAGCATTCAGAATGTTCCGTCCAGGGTAACAGCCGTGCAGACTTCTGATGCACCGCGTAGTCCCATGGTCCTCCTGGAGGAGACCGCTCCCCCCATAACAGGCCTTCGGCGCGCCACGAGAGGCTGAGATGTCTTCGGCAGCATCAGAGTCAGATGATGAGGCTAAAACTGCATCGGGAGCGCACCGCAGAGTACTGTCGGCTCTGCTCCCCCGTGCTGCGCTAGGAATAGGTCTGGAGGTACAACATATGCCTTCAGCCGACCCTTCGCGGCTGGATGATTTGTTTCTGGGAGTCAGGGATGTGGTCCCATCGCACACTCTCTTCCAGTGTCATTCTTCCCGGAGGTGCAAGAAGAGCTTACCAGATCGCCAAGGCTCTTCACCCCTTGCCACTCTCGATGGCGATGTAGCCTAGTATGTGGCGATCCCTCAGCTGGAGAGCGTGGTTGCGGTGCACTTGTGCCCGCGCGTGCCTCCGCCTGTTGTAACCAGCCGCATCTTCCGTCTGTGCCATGTTATCCATGTTATGTACCATGGGATATGCAGGAACTGACTGACCTCGCTTTCCAAGCGATGAATGTCACGGCGCGTGCCCTTGGTCAGATGATGTCCACCACGGTGGTCCAGGAGCGACTTCAGTGGCTGAATCTGACGCAGGTGCCAGACGCACTCGCCGGATGTAGCTCCATGCCCCCACCTTCCAGGTCGGCTTATTCGGCGACACTGTCAAGGACTTGGCCCAGGAGTTCTCCACAGTTCAGGAGCAGACCGGGGCGATGACTCACAGTCCCTGCCCCTGTCCCCCTTCAGGCTGCCCCACCGCTGGCACAGCTGTCAACGTCCCTTGATTCCCCAGCAACTCGGTGGGAAACCCGCATAGCACTTCTCAGCGGTGGTTGATACGAGCGGTATGCCTTGGCTATGTGATTCAGTTCGCCAGGCACCCGCACCGTAGCATTCGCTGCACTCAGTCAGCCCAAACAGCGATGCTGCTGTTCTTGTGTGGAGGTAGTTTTCCTACTGGCAAAGGACACAGTCGAGCCTGTCCCTCCAGCCGAGTTGTGGTCAGGGTTTTTCAGCCCTCACTCCATTGTGCCCAGCGGTGGGTTGTGACCCATCCTGAACCACGAGCTTTGAACCGGTCCCTAGTGGAGCAGCCGATCAATAGACTCGCTTTGAAGCGCATGCTAAGCAAGCAGCCGGAGCCAGGATTGGTCCGCATCCACCGACCTGAGGACGTGTGCTTTTATGCCTTGATTTGCCTTGACGTAGACCTCTTTTAATTTTAGTTAGAGGATTGAGCATATCAGTACAACACCCTGTGGCCTGTCCCTCTCAAGGCTGTTCACTCCCCGCTCGTCCAGCTGCTTTGGCATATAACATAATAATGCCTCGAGTTGCTAGCCATGCAAGCACGGGCCAGTCCGGACGGACAACACAGTGGTAATTGCATACATAAAGAAACACTACGCTCCTTGTAACAACTCGCCCGCCATCTGCTACTGTGGAGAAAAGCGGAAAAAAAAAACAGCGTGCGCTGTTCATATTCCAGGTTTCTCAGCCGTGTAGCCACAGCTCACGACAGTCCACCCTCCCTGGAGAATAACGCCTCCACCCCAAACGGGATGTGACAGACTTCTTCGGCGTTTCAATGCTGTCATAGAGATCATCTCCTAAGCCGGAAGACCCCTCTACGAGGCTGGCTTATGCTCCGAGATGAGTCATTCGGGTTCCTAGAGGTGTGTGTTGGGTTGATGAAAAAAGAAATATCCCCGAGACCACATCTCTCACCCACTTGGGATCTTGCTGTCGCCCTACATGGCCTGCAGCATGCTCCCTTCGAGCCCCTTCAGGAAGCAGATATAGAACAAATATATCTGGTGCTGAAGGACAGCACCTTTCTGTGTGCTGGTCTCTACTAAAGAGGATAGGAAACCCACAAACCGTCTCTGTCTACATAGAGTGCCTTGAGCTTGGTCCGGCTGAAAACCCGGCCACCTGTACCAGCAGGTTTTACAAAAAAAGACTTCTGTGTAGAGGCTGTGTTTTCTTGCGTTCTCAAGAGGACAGGAGGTGAGCGAGAGGACCGGCTGGTGCTGGCTTGCTGCGCCACTCCTACGGGATCTATGCGCTATTTTCTCTCAGTGTTCCCTTAAGTGTGAGTAACCTGATTCCTCCCTGCCCCACAGTCAGACCTAGAGCGGAGTAGCTGCGGCTGTGCTTCCTCTGGGTCTCCTTCGCCCAGTAGTGTGGCAACAAATCTCAATATTTCCACAGTCAGCCAGAAGGCTGTGTTTCCCTGCAATTATATACAAAATCTTATCGATATATTGTATTCCTTGTTCCACTTGCTAGAACTGTGTGTTAACTCATGTGCTCCGCCCTCAACCACCAGCTTCAGCACCACTGAAGTAACTCTGTTTGCCCCCCTCCTTGGGCCACAGAGGGTTGGGAAGGTTACATGCAGATCCTCTGCCGACGAACTTGAAAAGTAGATCACGCCTGTCAGCGGTGGGTGTCCGCGTAACACGGCACCAGAGTTGTAGCCTGTTCAATGGGTGTTCCCATATGTAACGTTGAAGTGATCCGACTGAAAGGGTAACGTCTAGGTTATGTAAGTAACCCACGTTCCCTGAAGGAGGGCATGGAGACTTTACACTTTCTCCTGCCACGACTCTGAGGTCGCGCTGACGCCGGCTCGGCTCTTCATCGAAAACCTGCAGGTGCATTCCGCTCGTGCCCTCTTGCACCTAAGCACAATCAAATGCATGCCAATATTCACTGGCCTTTTGTTTAAAGCTCAAAAGCAATTGGTCACTCTGGCAAAGTTTAAGTTGAAGATGTAATGTCTCCGTTCCCTCCTTCAGGGAACGTGGGTTAAATTCATAACATAGATGTTTTTTCTCCCCAGGACATAGCTTACATATTAATGTAATGTACTTGTCTGCTTGTTTCAGAAAGGTAAAGTGATGGGAATATTTCCATTTTGTAAAACAGTCACTCGTTTCAGCCGAGTCCAACATCTTCCCCTTTAGAATATGACTGAACATGAATATGACCACTAGCTTTGACTTTCTCTCTCTGATAGAAAAAAAAAAAACTTAATTTGTGTTCCAAAGATGAATGACGGTCTTACTGGACTGGCCCGTGAGTATCACATGAGGGTGAGTAATTAATTACACAATTTTCATAACTAACCCTTCAAGACTGGTTTTGTCACATACTAGCAAAACTCTATGTTGTACAGCTAAGCCTACAGTATAACAGCAGAGTGTGGCGATATAACTAGTTAATAGCATTAGCGCTCCTCAGCTGCCATCGTGTGTTGGCAAAGCTAAAGATAAGACCCTACTGAGAAGGAAAAATCTTACAAGTCTGCAAGATGGCAGCCAATTCTTCCCCCCGCAGATAGAACAGAAACACCTGGGCCTTTTGGAAGTCTACTGTATGGTGCCACATCACCGTCTGGCTTTTCTTGGCAGATTTGTACAGCACATTATCAACTAGCATAGTAGCTAACAAAGCTGGCAACTTAACTGTAAGAGTTGAGTGACAGACACTTTTCCCACAAAATATGCTAATTCTCATTTTAATGCTAGCCACTTTCCAGCAAAGCAAGGAGAACTGATTATGTAATCCTAGATGGAAAATCCAGTTTAAACCAGCTCGATCATACTGGTTTTATACAGTTTAGTTGGTCCAAGCTGGTCAGTCGTGGTAAATAAATCAATAAACCACCAAGTTTTTAAATCGCTGATCATCTATGCTAGCAGCTTTTAGTTTCAGACTGACATAGTACACCATCTTGGTTGTCATGCTTAGGGTTAGTAGACCAGCTTGGCCAAACTAGTCTGACCAATGAGCAAGAGTGATCAGTATTACTTTCAGATTCAAATGGGATCATTCTTGTTAATGATGAAAGTTCCTGTAGATGACTAACTTGTAAGACTACTTTATGTTACTGGCCACCTTTACTGGTGTGACCTGGATCTTTATAGCACAGACAAAAGTGAATAAACCAGACTGTTTGTGCCCAAACAACAGGAATAACAAGACAAATAAAATATGACCTCCTACAGCAAGACTAGTAGACCAAAAGCTACAGGAAAGCACGAAGATCAATTCTCCTACATACAGTAATACTCATCTATCTTTTAAGTAAAAGTTTTTCTTTAAGGTATAACACCCCAACATGTTTAATTTTTTTTAACAACTCACCAGACACAACAAAGTTGCAGGTTGAGGTCCCGACTCCATTGTTCACTCTGCACTCATAAGTGCCGTTGTTAGTGGTGTCTAGTTTGAACCGGAGTTGAGGCACACTTTGAGGGTCCACCGTTGGGGTTCGGATGGGCAGCCCATTGCGATACCAGCGAGCGCTGGCTATTCGGTTTGGATTGGACTTGAGAATCAGGCATCGAAGATTGACTGTGGAAAACGTTTGAGAACGGACATCCAGCAGGACTGGATCCACAACAGGAGGATCTGGTGAAGAAAGAAAGACTACTGTAGCACTGGTTTTCATCTGCTCGCATCTTCTTGTATATTCAACATTTTTCTGTGATTATTTTGGGTACAATTATAGCTTTACAGTCATTTTTAATCAGTTGCATCTGTTTTGGTGTTGTGTGCTAATTTTTTTACTTCTATCATTTTGGTAAAACATCCTTTTCATAGGAAGGTTCTTAAACAGCGGTTTTTGTTCTTCACTCACAGGACGAAAATCAATTTAAGAAAAAGTCCAGTAATTAAACTGCCCACTATTGAAATTTTTACTGGAAACAAAGCCCCAAATAAACCATACCAGAGCACTTAGGAAACACCGCTTGAACCCATCGCACATGCCGACGACGTTCAGATGACAGATTGCAAGCTACTGCCTGAATCAATACGATGGGGTCCACGTTGTCTCAGCTAATTGCACGGAATCAATCTATATAGTGTGCTAGAGTTAGTGACTAATTACAGTCTACCAGGGTCTGGTTAGAGACTCAGCATGTATGAAGTGATGTGACTGCAAATTAGCATCACGGCACCTCAGGCATACATCAACAGTACATTACTGTAACTAATAATGTGCAGAAACTGTGACAAAGCATTGGGGTGTAATTAACTCTATGAACTTGAATTCAATGCTTTCAATGGCAATATCATTTAAAAACCTTTTTAGCTTTTGACTAATTTACAAATTCGTTGGTTGTCTTTAATAGACAATCCTTTGAAACAGACATCCAATATAACATTCAAACATTTCCAAGATCCACCCAATTCCTGATGGATGAAATGTTTCACATAAAAAATATAGCAGATTAAAGAAGCAATTTGGCTTAGCTTATTTAAAAAGCAAAATCATGTCAGAGGATCACAAAGTTATCACACGTTGATGAAAACTTAAACAATACACCTGATTAAACAAAGACAAACATTGTTTTAATTTTTCTCATCTGCAACATATATGGTAACACAAGAACAGGTCTGTGCATAAAGGAAGCGCACAGGGTCAAATGTGATTTCACTGACTTTTGTACACACTAATTCAACACTGCCAAAATGATCACAATAAAACCCATTTCAAATTCCCACAAGGTTCTCTGGTTAGTGCTTTGGAATTGAGAAAAAGAAAACAAACAGCGTGGGAGAGAAGTACAGTAGTGTAGTGCTCCAGCCAAACCACTCCGTAAGTGGCACAATTCGTTGTAGTAAAGACAAAAAGCTGTTTTTAATTATTAAATAATTTTCCTTATCAACAACAAAGAGTATTTGGCTGTATCCCACATTTTCATAATAATGAATCATATTAAAACAAATTTTCAATAGATTTTGTGTATTTATTTTGAATTCATTTTTAGAAATAAAATGCATTTAGACATATCTCAAATGTTAGGAAAACTTAAAATAACATGAACAGAAATATAGCGGTGCTGGTAATCGCCAGGGTCATTATTATGAACTATTATTATTATGAACTATTTTAATTTCACAACACAACAGTTCCCATAAACAAATTATAATCATCCGTCTCATGTGAGAGGACACGTGTCTGTAACAAAAACATCATGAGCTTCAGCTCCCCAACAACATTGATAAATACGAGCCTGAAAATAAAACAAACTTAAAGTTAAAATTAAGACACAAGAGAAAAGATATATTGCTACAGTATATGTTGCTCTTTTGTGAACACAGTTATTCAGTACAATAGTCCACCTAAAAATGGAAATGGAATGGAAAATTTTACATAACTTGCTCGCCAATTTATTAAGAGCTTGTATGAATCTCCCCCACCCATGTAAGTCTGTCCTCACATTCTCAGTCCTCTGCACTAAATGGGTGCCGTCAGAATGAGAGTCCAACAGCTAATAAAAACACCACAATAATACACAAGTAATCCACACAACTCCAGTCCATCAGTTAAGATCTTGTGAAGTAAAAAGGTGTGTATTTGAATGAAACAAACCCATTATTAATGGATTCTACAATCCATTTTAATGCATCTTGCTGTGAAAAGTTCACCAGAGAGTTTTATTTTAGCAGGAAATAGCTGAATTTAAAACCAAATCTTTTCTGATTCAGAAACAAACTCACGTACATTTTGGATTGCCTAAAGGTGTTTTTTGAATTTTCAGAAAACAAATTATATTTTGGGTGAACTGCATTGCGATTGTATGTGTGTGTGTTCAAATATTATAAACTAATAAAATAAGCAATTAATTTTCCATAATTAAAAACATAGTATTTTAAATAAAAATATACATGCTTTGAAATATACATGTATCATATTTCATTTAAATCAATATACATGCAACAAATACTAGAAACGCTTTACTATTTAAATAATATAGTACTATTTGTTTTCTAACAAGATTGTTCTTGACAGGTATTGTGAGTTTTTACCCTGCTAGCCTCTGGATGCCTCTCAGTGAAACGTGGTTCATTTTCAGGCAGTCACTGTCTGTCTCTTTCTGACTCAGAGATACAGGACGGGGTGTTAGACAGCATCCCCCTGTCTCCAGCTCCAGAGAGACAGGCAGAGCCACCTGGCTCATAAATCAGACCTGCCGTGGGATGAAGCACAGCGGTAGGCTCTAAACTGCCTCCACCCTGCAATACTCCGCATTAGTTGAGCCCGTTACAGCAGCGATATTGACGGAAGATAGAAACAAAGGGACTGAGGATGTGAGGATAGACTTAGATGCGTGGGGGAGAGGGTGATTCATACGAGGTCTTAATGAAGCTATCACTCATTTAGCTGCAACACAGCATTCTGGGATCTCTCTGGCCATAAATCCATCCCAAGAACTTCAATTTGTTCACAGCATGCTCTGCGTTACATGTGTTGGGATATATTGTGTTTAAATCAGTTGCACAGCATTTATACTTCGTCTCTGAATGCATGGGCTGTGCAGATTCATAGACTGTGCTGTTTAATAACAGTATAAATCACATAGCTGTTGTCATCGGTTATTATAATTGATCACAGGCCAAGCAATGACATGCTCCGCACACCTGAGACAAACTCGTTTACCTAAACGCTGTCTGCCATATGGGAAGAGGCACACTGAAACAACCCGTCACACAGAATATGATAACAAACCAGCATATGATCAATAAAAATAAAGACATTCCGAAATAAGTTTACCAGCATAGCATTACGTCCAAGTTGTAAATAAAACAATGTTTCAGTACATTTTAGAATACATTTACAGTTTGTCTGTGCTGAAAAAATCATTAATCACTTACCCCCATGTCATTCCAAACTTACACCGTTTCTACACCGGATGTGAGCGGCGCAAGGCGACAAAATACAAAAACACAAAATACAACATTCTGCTTTTTTATACTGGACGTGGCGCATTTCACCTTGTGTTTAGAGGCATGACACACTTGGTGCTTAAGACATTGTGGCTCAAGCTTTAAAGGGGTCATACAAAGGCAATTTTCCACAAGCTAATATGATTCTTTAGGTCTTAATGGAAAGTTTGTAATATAGATTGCTTAAAAATGTCTTAATGAAAGTGTAAAATACACTCATTTTACCCTGTCAAAAACAGCTCTTTAGAAATCACTCTGTTCTGTGTACTTCCCCTTTAAATCTTCGAGCTCCATTGACCCCGTCCCTCTTTTCCGAGGCACTCTCAGAGGATCTTTTTTTAGTCGTATTCATAGTGAAACTTGCTAATTAGCACATTATTAGGAAAGGCAATTTGCAAAGATTCATTAAAAGACATTATCCTCACTGCTTCTGTAGGTGAGGCTGGATCATGAATGATTTGCGCAAATATAAACGCATTTCGGTTGATCTAGGGCGTGTTTTCCTTCAGAACCAAACGTAAGGTTTCTGCGTCTTCAGTCACTCAGATGTCGGGAGTAAATGACTACTGCTCTGTTCATTAATACATTCAACAACAAAACACTTCAATCTCTTAGGACTCTTGCTTGTCTCTGCGTCTCGGTCTGACGGCTCACTCAGGCCAGTTCTGAGGTAAGAGACCAGTTCAGTCTGTGTGACACGCTGCTGTCAATCAACTATTGTGGGTGTGGTCTCTGTCAGTGTGACGCCACGCCAGCATGCATTTGAGAATGGCTTGATTTCAGAAGGGGCAAATTATTCTTTTTTTAGCTTTTTAACAGCTTAAAAAAGTGCATGTACTACCATATGACCCCTTTAAGGACAGAGCATGTCTTTAGAGAGCGCACAGATATGTTTGCTGAGAGTGACGAATGGCTCTTCAGTTTACGCCAGTGGGTACACTTTTAAATAGCACAATTTTCTATCTTCCACCTCTGACAGCAAAACCTTATGTTCATTATCATTAAAGTTATTTTTCTTTGTCTTTTGTTTCTTTGCCATAATTGTCTTATGTATTATGCAATGCATTATGCAAATTACTAACCTTGTGCACACAGGCACGAGACTCCAAATTCACTAACAGAAGAAAAAGTTTAATAACAAGCTCATGCGTGTACAAACGTTTTGTGAATTAGGCAGAAAGTTTTTTGTTTTTCGTCAAAAACTTAAGCAATTATCAGTGAATAAGCCCCAATGTCTGAGTGCTCCATCTGCTGGATCAAACCCTAACATTGTGAAATGACGAGAATTCTTGGAAAGAAAATAAAACATCATCATAGCGCCATTTTGAACAGCATCCGGTGTACACAATCAATGCACAGCAGTTCGGTCTTAGATGCAATGCTTCGAAGGGTACACTGTTTGTGCCAATCAAAGCATGAATACAAGTATGTATCTTTCCATTGCATCTAATACAAAACTGCGTACGTTGACTGTGCACATTGGGCCGTGTACAAAATGAAGCTACGGCGACTTTATGGGGCTGAATCATTAAAATTAGTATTTTTGTTTAGCTTCATAACATGGTTGACACACTGGAGCATTCAGACAACGTCTTTCAAACTGTTTAGAAACTGTTTGGCAGTCAATGGAAAAGTCACAAACCTCTCGGTTCTCATCCAAAATATCTTTGTGTTCCAAAGATGAACAAAGCTTTTACAGGTTTGGAACAATATTGGGGGAAGTGGTTAATGACAACATTTTCAATTTGGCGTGGAGTAATAAAATATCTTTGTAACTATGAAATGTTTATTTCGTAGTCAATCTTTCAAATCCCATTTTATTTTCTAGTGCAGGACTATCACCCTCAGTTCCCCTAGAATAAACTAGGTTCACAGCCTTACTCACAATGTTACTGGTTCACAACCTGCACCTTGTGGAACTTGAACCACCAACCGCCCGGTTTTTACTGACCACAATATCACATCTCCAAAAAGCTCTCTGCATTATGCGATGCTCACAATCAGATGCCCATCCTGCGCAGTGCATGGACCGACGTGCACTCAAATTCAGCATTGTCCTGTAATCACATCGTGCATTTTGAAGCAACACAATAAACACAGGATCCATTATGAGAGCGTAGAGTGCTTTGCTCTGCTAATGGCTCGTGTGAAAAGGGCTGATGCACACTGAGTGGTTCAGGGTTTAGCCCGTCTATCTTTTGTGCAGTTGTGCGCAGCTAGAGCGCTAATGAATTCAAGGCTTTTTAGTTTGGCACTTACAAAACGTGCTCCACGTGGGCATCATAATGCATTATGAAAACTCTGAGCGCATTAACACTCTGGCCGGCCCTGAAATGCTGCATCTAAAAATAGCAGGATCAAAATCATTGATAATGGCCAATTGGGTGTTAATGGAAAACGCGTGTCACTTTGGCTCATTTGGTCGTGCGTTCGGAGACTCAATCTATCCTCAGTCAGTGGATCGCATTACAATCAAGATTAAAATCACATTAGAATGTGCGGCACCAAATCAAATCTAATCACGCCATCGATCGAGACGATTTAAAGATAGACTTCATTACTGCTGTCCTTTCTCAGGCAGGTCCCCAAGTGCTGTTGTCTGAGATGCTCTGGGACGTGTCCAAACTGCGTCAATTGACAAATAATGTGTGATGTGCCCAACGGCCTGGTCGACTGATGAATAAAATCCTTCTGTGATGTTACAAAAAGGCTAGAGCGGGATTTTCTATAAACACTTTGGGTAACCCTTTAACTAACTCTAAATCCTTTAAAGGAATAGTTCACCTTCAGCTGCCGGTCCCCACTGAAAAAAAAAAACTGTACGCAAGTCAACTAAAGGTGAACAATCCCTTTAAGCATTTACGGTTATGCTATATAGTTTGGCTATGTCTTGTGCTATACAGGGAGTGACCAAAACAACAAGTCAACTTAGTAAACATGCATTGTTGTTCACATTTTACTTCTGCAATCAGACATGCTTTTGGTTATGATTTAGGGGAAAAAAAAAACTGCTTTTTTCCACCTTGACAATGTTAAACACAAATTTTGGAGTAAAACTTTTGAAAGAAATCAAAAGATGCATTTAATAACGTAAAAAACATTTAAATAACATATTAAATTGATTGAAAGTGCAGTTATATGCTACAAGACAATTATATGCTACAAAAGATTTTATTTCATTTCTATTTATCAAAGTTACTGAAAAAGTCTTTAGTTTCCACCAAAAAAAATATATGCAGCACAACTTTTTTTTCTGTTTTATTTTTTTTTCTTATATTAAAAATAATAAATACTTCTTAAGCAACAATTCAGCATATTAGAATGATTTCTGAAGGAAGTAATTCCCCACTCAAAAACTTTGTGTAATGTCTTAAAACACTTACACTCCACGTTGAGCTGCACCTGAGCCTGTCTGCGTTTAATGTTTAGGCCGTTGTACGGAGCGGTTTGGCAGCGGTATGCTCCCATCATGTCCCGCGTCACATTGGTCAGCCGCAAACGTCCATCGCGTGTTTCCACCACCCAATCCCCCGATGGCATGGGCAGGTCTTTGTTTGCACGAGACCACAGAACAGGTGGGCGGGGCTTACCATCAACCAAACATACAAGCTCTGCAGCCCCACCCTCACTGACATTGACCACACCCCCTCCGACTGGCACACTCAGAACAGGAGGAACAACTGGAAAAGAGGAAAATAAGAGATGTACTGTTTTTGCATGTCTGACCATTTAAAAATTACATTAAATATTAGCTACTATGTACAAAAAAAATTAAGACAATGGAAGAAATAGGATCAAAAGATGAAGATTTCATAGAAGTTTCAAAAAAAAAAAAAAAACGCAATGGGAATAATATTTTATTCAATCAATAAACAAACGAAAAAAGAAAAAATCAAAAAAAGAAACAAAAGAAAAAATCTATTACTCAATCAGTGTTGCAGTGCTAATGATGCAGTTCTTTTTGTCTTGCCTAAACAAGGCCAGTTGGCAGGTTATCAATGCAATTGTCATGCAATATAAAATAATATAATAAAAGATTACCAAATGTTTTTTTAAGACACTACTATGTTAAACTTCCTGGCCCAACACCATAATACATAAAGGAAAAAACTGTCAAAATAACGGCCATATAGGATTATCAGACTTCAAACGGTAGGACAGAAAGATCATAAAGCGAGAGATAAAGAGACTGTCAGATGATACGATTGATCATGTTAGGTACTGCAGTCAGAAACAGAGTAACCCCAGAGAAGGTTGAAACTTCAAGTACAAAAAAAGAGAAGAAACTCAGGAAAATATAGCATCCTGCTGAGATGAGAGAGAGCAGATCTGAGTGGACTCAAATGCATGAGGGCGTCTGCATTTCCCAGAATTCAACAGTTTACTACCATCAACCCAGTAGAATGGTCATTCCCACATTATTACTGTTTACCCACGAGGCACAAGTTTAACATCTCAGATAGCTGAAAAACTATAAAATAAACATCATGCTGTACAAAGCTCTGGTACGTGTGGTAAATAGTGGTTTCTTTCTGTTGTTGTTCAACAGATAGATAGATAGATAGATAGATAGATAGATAGATAGATAGATGATAGATGATGGATGGATGGATGGATGGATGGATGGATGGATGGATGGATGGATGGAT
>JAUYWG010000047.1:20363644-20379320 GCA_034779775.1 Enteromius afrohamiltoni
ATTTCCACCGCTCCTTTACTTTGAAGCTCCTAAAGCATTCAAACTGACAGGTCATACCACTGTAGAGGGATTTGGCTCTATTTCTACAGCTCTTTCAATCCCAGCCATACAATTATCCAATTAAAGCTTCATCTGAGCATGAATGTGATAGGATTGAGTTACATACGTTGTTTCTTCTTGAACAATCTGAACAGATGGCGTCTATACATCTATATGAACGATGCAGTGCATAAACATATAATTAAACACAAAGCACTGACATAACAAAAGTACAGTGTGGGTATTTGTCTGTATCCTTTTCAGGCTGATATTTGATATAAATGCATAGAGCTACAATCCAAAAGGTTTTAAAAATTAATTCAGTGATAAATGTGACTCAGTTGCCTTTGATTTATGATGGCATATACTACATTTTTATACTAGTGAAGTGCAAACAGACTCATTTTGAGTCTCTTCTGATTTTTTTGTATTAAAGCAACTAACCATCTGAAACTGTGAGTTGCAGTGATTTTACCACAGCTGAGGTGAGGCAAAATATGAATGAATCATCACATGGAATCACAAACTGGTTCTTGCACTATATAGTACGCACACTATAGTGTATTTCTTCATACACTACATTTGCTAAAATGTGAAGCACACAACAGAAAAAGGTGCATGGTATTCTGTATCCCATGCTAGATTTGACCTTCAGTTTCCAGTTTAACAAATTAACTAAAAAAAAAAAAATATCAGTGCATTTGAACATGTCATAAAATCTTAATGCGAGATATCTTAAGAGATTTTTATATAAAATAATTTTAAGAATGCAAAAACCTAGCCGCCAATTTTTGTTTCACAGAAAAAGCCTTATTCAACAGACGATCATCTGAATCTATGCAGGTTAAATGTATGTTGTTATAAATAGATACCAGAATGATACAGACTACCACTCCAGATCTGAAATTTTATAAAAGTTTCCTATGCTAACTCAAGCTGCATTTATTTGAAAGTAAAAATACAGTAAATATCATCTCAATTTAGAATATGGTTTCTATTGAAATGCATAGTAAAATATTATTCATCACCGTGATTCAAAGCTGATTTTTCAGCAACAATCCTCCAGTCTTCAGTCACAAAATCCTTCAGAAATCATTCTAATATGCTGATTGATGCATTTGGACTGTTTTTTTGCATAAATCTAGATTTTTTTTTTTGTTGATGAAGAGAAATTTCAAAAGGACAGCATTTATTGGAAATAAAATCTTTTGTAACATTATAAATGTCTTTACTGCCACTTCTGATCAATTTAATGAGTCCCTATTGAATAAAAGTATTGTATTCGTACTCTTTTGAATGGTACTGAATAGAAGGAAAAGCAGATGAAAAACGAAATGAACGAAAATGAAAAAGCATCCTAATCTAAACACCATAGTGGACAAAGAGTTAAAGCAGGTCTTTCTCTCCGATCTGAGCTCTGACCTTCACACAACCGGACGCTGACCAGCTAGGTTTGGTTACACGTCACGATCGACCCGTAATTTAAAACAGCGCATCGAATCCTGTGCATAGACGCAGTCTCCTTCACTCGACCCTCTAAAGAGACCAACTTCTCAAACTTCAGTGCAGCGTTCGACGCGTGTTTCTCCTGCTCTCTCCAATTTCATGTCGCCCCTGTCCTGCTCGTCAGTTCAGAGGAAAGAAAATGAAAATCAACAGAAAAACAAATCAGTGTTTTGTTCTTTCGGCGACGAGCTGCGTGTTCGTGAGCCGCGCGCTCCTGCCACGCGGAAAACAAATTCCAATTTGCAGCAGTGTGTTGTTTCTCCACAGGGCAGGACACAGATGGGGCGCGGTGGATCGTGTGTGTGTTTGTGTGTGTGTGTGTATTTGTGAGAGGTACAGACTTCTGATATTGTCACTCCAGACTCACTCATCTCTATTGACTATTTCACAGCTGCCTTTCTAGTGGAGAGAGCAGAAAGGGGAGAATCAACAGCCTTTCAAACTCATCACAAGAGAGAGAACGAGAAACGAGGGAAATAAAGACACATGCACAGGGGGGGGGGGACTGTTGGGCTACTTTTAGATTTTCTCGTCGAGCTTTGAACTTGTTTCTCGAGCATGAATTCTTAATGCTGCTAATTTGAACACGAACAAACATGTTTTTTACATGACTAATTCATAAAGGGTTTCACTGGGTATTGTAGTCGCATTTTTTTGTTGTTCTAGCGAAGATTTTTCTTTCATTTGCCAGTCACAGGCGTGTTTTTGCTTTTGCTGTGAATTTGATTCATTATGGATTACACAAACAATTTATTCTGACGATGACGAAAATTTGAGCTAACAAGGATAAAGCTTCCATAGGCCTTAAGTGTGAAATATCAAAAAGTTACCTAGTGAAAGCTTTTGTTCCTTTATTTCTGAGAGTGTATTGTAGTGTGACTACATGCCCCGTTGTCTAAATATAATGATTTGCTTATAAATTAAACCAAAGCTGATCTAGTCTTCATGACCTTTATTTTATATAGCCCTATTTCTTTCATTCTCATTTATATCCATTGCTCTTGTCTAATTAAAATTCCATTATTGCACTTTTTAAATTTACAGAAGACAGGAAAAGCATATGGACAGGTTGTGAACTCACATTGCCCCATATGTGCAAGTGTGCCATCCAATAGAAATCTATTCTAACAATGAAAAATCCTGTCAGTTTGCTGATTTCTTGGCGGTATCACAGTATAGGACAGCACAGTGATAGTGACGTGAGACACAAACCAGTGCAGAGACCAACATGATCAAAGACACACTGTTCCTGTGTTATTCTGCACAGCGCTGACAGACAGCGGATGAGAGAACATACAAGAGAAAGAGAGAAAACTGAAGATGTAATCAAAGAAAGGTGAATTAAACCTGACAGGTCAACACATATACAAGAGAAAAGGAACTCTTGAGGAGAAAAATAATAAAAAGAAGTTAAGGAGAAAAGACAGCTACTCCTACAGTTTCTGTAAAGCTAACGGCAGAAGCGAAATTCCTCACTCAATTCAGTTTTCTGTTATAAAATGGGCAAAATCCAAATTCATATGCAAAACTAACTACAGCTGCTGTATAATGAGGGAAAGAGAGGGAATGTGAGCCTTTTATGGGAAAACGGGAACTCACTAGTGGTGTTGGTAAGGCGAAAGGTGACGGAGCTGTCTGCAATATCACACACATTCCTGACGGACACCTGACAGGTGTAATTAGCAAAGTCCTGTGGACGGAGGTTTTTCAGTTTCAGCACCTTTGTCTCGCCCTGCAAACACACACATATTCACACACCACACAAAAACTGTTAGCCAAAGCATGCATTTATACATAATGACAAGTAAATGTGGTTTTGTCAGTCATCCTCTGGAAAACAGTGCCATTTGTGCTTTTAGAATTTTCTTGTGTATAATTTAACTACTATTAAGTAATTCATATTTAAGATACAAAACCAGATTTTCATACCCGGGACATCAGAGTGTAACAGAAGTGCAAACGACAAAATACTGCAAAAACACACCCATAAAGGTTGCAATATAAAGTGGCTGACTTTAGCTGAAACCAACTGTTTAAATTAGTACATTTTAACGATATTCCAGTGTCAAAACAAAGCAGAATTTAAATACAGTTACATTAAATTCAATGTCATCCATTCAAATACAATTAGGTTGAATTGGTAAATTAGATTTGGTTGATATTCCAAAAAAAAAAAAACCCATTGAAAAATCTACTGTGCATTACACACTAGACAATGTTCAGTCCATCAAATAATGAGACTAAGTTCTGTGTTCTGTAAGTACGTCAGTAGTGATACACATAGGATGCACAAAAGGTACCGTATCATTTTCTTAGAATGACCCTTGTACTTCTACGCAATGATACAGACTGAATGAATTCAGGAATTTTTAATTTCTCTAATTCTTTTGACTGCGTCCTTTCGGAGAATGAATAATCCTCATTATTAATAGCAAAGCCATCAATCTCCATCCATCCCACCTTATTCAAATGGCTCTTTAATAATAAGTGCTCAGATTATGAATTCATCACCGATGGATTGCTGATTTACTGAGTACGTTTCTCTGTGATTGAGCTGGTCTCCTGTGGTTATCTGCTATTCAAATGATTATTAACTCTAATTAAACTAGTTTTTGTTTTAGAGGAAATAAAGCCTATGAGAAGTCTGGCATTTTTTCCAGCTGTGTGTAAGAGTACTCAAGTTTAGGGACAACATTGTCAAAAGTTAGCTAAAACTTATCCTAAACTTAACTCAAAATGAATGTCCCTGAATAAAAATAAAATAAAATAAAATAAAATCACATTTTAAATCACATTTTAAAATAGGGCAAGGTATAGGGTTAAGAGCTATAAAATAGCATTACCTCACTAAAACAACAACAAAAGTCATGATAGTGTTGTACCTGTGTGTACAGAGGCTCGTAAATATCCACTCCGTTGTCTTTGCTCTGTTCGATTGGTTTATTTCCTCGTTTCCAGATAAAGCGAGCAGGGGGGTTGGAGTTTACCGTACAGCGCAAAAACACTGTTTTCTCCTGATAGTAGTTTCCTCGTACATCACCCACCGTCTGGTGAACCGTGAGCACAGGCTTATCCAGATCTGGAGAACAGACAGAAAGAAAGAGAATTCACTTAGATTGGGAACATGTAATCTCTTTAAAGGAGTAATCTGAGAGGTAAATGCCCTCAGAACCCGTAATTATCAGAACCTTGATCTCGTGGTCTCAGACAAGACCACTACTTCCACTGTACCAAAGGTGGCAATTACCTCAAGAACAAGTCAGCACACTATCTTCAACATTACGCACAGATTTCAGTAAGGTTTCAATGGATCTGAATGGCTGGAATCTCATTTCGCAAAGAGTCTCGTTGTTTCAATGAATGGTTCAAAAAACTAGCCCCTTGTATGATTCATTGAATAATTATTAAATGAATTACAGTAAAATGTTAATTTCCAAATGAACTATCAGTAACACTTTATTCTACGGTTGCACCTATTAGCTTGCATAATATTAGCATTTATAAGTGCGAAATAAGCACATGTTAATGTCTTATTCTATATGACCTTATTCTGCATCCCTAATCCTAAATAATACCTAAACCTAACAACTACCTTACTAACTATTAATACGCAGAAAATTAAGAATTTACTGAGGGTAAAGTCATGGTTAATAATTAATAAATGTTACCTATTCTAAAGTGTAACCAAACTATCTTATGAATAAACACACACTGGCTACTTCAATATGTGACAAAAACACACACAAACTCACAGATCACGCAGAAAACAGTATCACGTATGGAGGAAAGAGAGGTGAAGGTTAAATCTATGACTGTAACCCAGTCTGACCTCTGACCTCTCGTTGCTCATTAATTCCCATTGAATAAACAGGAATCAGTCTAATAGACTCAGTCCTCTTAGTGTGTGCAGTTGTCTGTGTAGAGAGCATACATTAATGGCTTTATTTTAGCTGCTGAAGGAAATCTAAGCATAACGCCTGAGTAAATTCAACGGCAATAAGAAGCCCCAAATAAAAACATCAAATCCGTCAGAGAGATTGACAGGGAAACGCGCTGATCCGTAGGGAATTCCCTGCCAATTCCACAGAGATTAAGCCACTGAGAGCACTAGACCACATCACAATGACCGTGTCAAATTATCACTCAATTTTATTAGACGGTCTGGAGCTAATCTGATGACCACAGGCCAGAGGAGAAAATCATGAATGACACACTGACCCAACCCAATATACCGATGAGCAGAAACATTGATTTTCTGTGCAGAGGTGTGACTGTGGTGTGTGTGTGTGCGTTTTACAACTGTTCTCAATATGGATAAAAATCTGCATATTAGAATGATTTCTGAAGGATCATGTGACACTGGAGACTGGAATAGTGATGCAAAAAATTACAGGGCTGAATTACAATTTATAATCATATTCAGCTTTTTTTATTTCTTAGTCTATTTTACAATATTAGCGTTTTTTACTGTCATTTTGAACAAAGAAATTAAGCCTTGGGGAGCATTAGAGCTTTAATTAATAAATATCTTTCCCACCCAAAAAAGTGGATGTTAAGTGCCTGTCAGCCTGTCAAGTGCAACCCTGTATCCCGTCTCATTTCATATCAAATTGCGAAAGAAAGTACATAACATATTAACTAAAAATGAACAAGCAATCAACAGTATATGCGTTTATTACAATACTAATTCATCTTTGTAATGTTAGTTAATAAAAGTACAATCATTCATTGTTAGTTCATGTTAGCTCACGGATCATTAGCTAATGTTAACAAACACATATCTTGTGATTTTAATAATGCATTAGTAAATGCTGAAATTAGCATTACTAAGATTAATAAAAGTTGTAGAAATAATGTTCGTTCTTAGTTCATGGTAACTAATGTTTTTGACTTTTAACTAATGGACCTTATTATAAAGTGTTACCAATATAATGAACATTCCCAAAAGACTGATATCCCAGTACCCCAAATTGTAACCCGCCAACACCAACACACAGCCTTCTGCATTCAGAAGAGCACAAACAGAGGCAGACGTTTGATCCCAGCATCTCGTGAATTATTTAGCACTCTTCATTTTGCCTGAAATGGAGCATTACATGAGTGTGAGCAGCACATTTGGATATAATGAGCACATACGAACAGCCCAGAATGCACTGCAAGCCTACAAAGATCTTCTTTCAGGTTTTCCGCTCATTTTTCTGTTTAGATCACTTACAAATCAGTGTCAACATTTGCCTCGTAGCTGTTCTCACACACACCCCAAGCATCTAAACGGATGGAGTCGGAGAGGAATCGGGTGTGCGAGCCTTCATTCTGTAATTCATGCCATCGTGTCATTACTGCTAGGACTGCAGGATTATTTGCATAATGTGTGAGAGTACAGCGTAAACATGAACATGAGCGTTCTCTCCACCTGGTTGGTCTGAGGGCTCACCTGTTGTCTACCCACAGGGACATCTCTGTATCTCTTTCATAATTGAACTCACTCTCCAAGAATACTAGTGAAAGGACAGATATGAGCAAACAACTTTTTGTTAATAACTTTTACATGTGCATTAATTGCAAATAAAAACTTCAAATTGAGGTCCAATTCTCAAACCATTAACTATGACTCAGTTAATTAAGTTGCTGCTTATTAATGGTTAGTAAGGAACTTCTTAAGTTTAGGTATCGGGTAGTGTAGTCTCGCGTAGCCAGACCTTCAGTCTGGAATTAATAGCCGCTTTGATCAAGGCCCGCCCATAAGACCGTTTGACCGACATGTCAAACAACCAATCACAGTTCGTTTCGTTCAGCGTCACAAGAAAATCCCGATGAGACGCTCGCGGTAAATCAGTTTGAAGCATCTCTCTCCATATTTTAACACCCAAAAGAAATTCTGGAGAACCGAACACAATACTGAATCGGCCAGCTGCGATGTCAGCGTCTGTTGTTTCATGTTTGCCAGCAAATGCAGCTGATATCCCCTTCTCAGCTAGGAACTTCACTTGATCTTTCATAATAGAAAGGAGGGGACGCACAACTAGTAACATTGGATCTGCTGGGAACCCTTCTAAATGCTGACAAAGGGTTGGCCAGGCTTGGAAATGAATACTCTTCCAAAATCCCATCGGCAAACAGGCTAAAATATCTCTTCTTGTCTCACCTAAGTGCCTCAAACAAACTTCCTGGACATCTCTTAAAGAGTCTATGCCGTGAACCTCACATACTTTTGAGAACAGAACGTGTAACTGATCTTAATTAATGCTTATTGTCAATTATGTAAACACGACACTCACAAAATATATGCGACATTCACACCCCCCGGAAATCTGATAAAATTCAACCAATCATGTGATGACTTCGACATTCGACAAAAATATGGCCGTTGCTCTTTCAGTCAATGTGAATTTTAGTCCTGGCAAATAAAAGACATCGTAATTACTTGAATATTACCAGAACGATTTATGACTGAATTAAGTCCAAATGAGGTGAATAACATAGGAAAGCCTAAGGCAATAGACATCTGATATCTTCTGTCGATATGAGACGATTCAGTATCTGACAGCTGACATCCACAGGGGTTACTCTAGAGGTCACAAACGTGAGGGTCAAAGGTCAGTGTTCATATGAGTAAGTCAATATTCTGTGCACTTATCGTGTTGTACAATATAATGGGTAAACCCAGGCAAGAACAGGTCATATCCCACCCAGCCACTGAAAAAAAAGACAAAGAAAGACATTTTTTGTGTAAAGAAAATGAAGCCTGTTTTAGGACCATTCGTATTGTGTAATTAGTTCTATGATAATTAAGCACAATTCAGCCTAAAATTCTCATTACTAAAATTGCTCTGGAATGTTTTACTTTTGAGTTTCTTTGTAATTCTCATTATTCTCAGTGGTGCTTCTCCTTCGATTTCCATTATTATACCTCAGTAATTTGCTAAATTAAGGTAAGGAAAAAAAGAAAAAGAAAAAGAAAAGCAGCACAAAAATAATAAAAGCCTACAGTAATAATAAAAATACTTTTGAAATATAATAAAATGTACATAATACAATGCTTCACAATATTTCACAGTTTGCTTTTAATTTAAGTTATGAGAGGTTAATTATGCTTAGCTAAAATTATAAAGAAAAAAGTATGATTTTAAAAGCTATAAAATTAAAATGGGAGTTGTGGGAGAGCTTGAATGCGTTATCAAAAAATGAAATTTAAAATAAAAAATCTACAATAAAGTATTAAAGTTTTACTGGAAAATTGAGTTATGAAATTGTGATTAAGAATTTAAAAAATTACAAGGTTTAAAAAAAGAAAGATGGGCGCCAGCTTTAATATTAAAATTTGAATGCTTGTATTACTGGAGTATGTCTGCTCTCCAATTAATCTCCTTGGTTTTTAGAAGAAACAACAAGATATTAAAGAGATCTCATTTTTGTTCATCTTTAACAATTACAAGAAGCCCCAATTAAATTGTCCAGAGATCAGCGGTTGCAGGCGATTTTAATAAACACCCTCCGAATGGGAAAGCAGATAGTCTCAAAGCTCCAGACTCTCAGCACACCTGAAGCCTCCTCTTCCTCATATCGGCTAATTACACTCGGCCCTTCCTCGTCTCTGCCCCGCAGCAGGAAATGAGATATTTAGTCAACCCCACTGGCTCGGCACCAAGAACCTTCGGAGTGCTTTGAACTAGGGTGCGGTTTTAATTAAAAACCCCAGGCAAAGCTCTGAGAGCTGAACTCCGCTGGGTGATGGGGTCACTAACCATCCGAACACTTCCCGGGTCGCCACCTCCTAACGGGATTAGAATTCCAGAGGAGAGACACCGAGAGACCACACTCTCTCTGGACAGACAAAAAGAGACTTTCTATAATTGCTTGTGCTCTGACTGTTCTGTTAATTGCCCTAGATTTTCTTGGGACGATGACACACATAAATACAAACTACACATACAGAGTATTAGCTGTTGGCTACAGATGGTGTTGTACAGTGATGCTGTTTTTTAATTGGCCTCCCAGAGTAATGACTGCTGTTAGATGTAGTTTTCTCTCTCTTTTTTTTGGCTCTAGCTAGATTTTGGTAACCATGCCATTTGTCTTACCAGACGAGCTATCGACCTGTTTGGAAATATTTAGGCACCTAATAACATAACGCACAGCTCTTATTCAGAAGCCCAGCACTAGGATGTCACTGTTTATAATGCGTACAAACTACATTCTGTTAGTCAGAAATATCCATATCCAGATCATTTCCATAATCAGCACAAAACCAAGAGCAACTGCTTTAAGGGGTGTTAAATAATGGTGCAAAAACCAGTAATTTGACAAGCAAATTGCATTGTGTACATTTAATTACTCTCCTCCCATAAATTTGGCATCTGAAAGAGAAACTTCAGTAAGCATATTCAGTAAGGTCAAACGCAAAAATAACACAACTTCTTCACTGCGTGTCTTTAGTAAATAATATGTTTACGCCAAAAGACAAGGGCAAAAATGCTTTTTTTGTTCACATATTCTTACCATTCTATTTGAACCAAGTTACAGTTTACAGTAAAGTTTTATTTGCCAAAGATGATATCCACACATTTGGCACCTGGCAATTTGTGAGTGTTAATTTTGGACCCTGAACATGCATGTGGCCGCTAATACCCGTCTGCCCGCCTGTGCCCACCTGTTTATCTCAGCACGGCGCTGTTTGGACACACTCTGCACTTTTATCTCCTTCTTTCTACAGTTACACAGTCACTCTTTCTTTACTCTTATATAACTACAGAACTGTCATGTGTGCCATAAACTCTTTACGATGATCTGGAGAAGGATATAATGGGAAGGGTAACCTAGTTAGCAATTCAAATCAGATAATCAATTCAAATCAGGTAATGAGCGAACGCCCAGAGTAACCCGAGGCAATTCCACACCTCTAATCATTCAAAATGAGCTCTCTAATACTGATTGTTGACAGATATTGATTAGGTGTTGTTAACAAGAAATCCTTTACATTTAAAACACCAGCGAGTCATTAAAGGAACATCCTGTGATCTTTAATTTGACGGTAGTCTGTGGCTAATTTAATTATATCCTGAATCAGCCTTCCTTTAGACTGTGTAATACTAGTAATTGTAAAAGCCACATCAGCACTCATTACTGTGAGCTGGCAAACAATAGAAACATATTTGTGTGGGTTCAGAAGGGAGACTTTTCTATTCCAAAGATCAATTCAAAACTTACTGAGCAAAGAAGAGAAATCTTGTTTAAAAAAAAAATATTTAAAGCCGCAGATAACTGTGCAAAGTCACATGACAGCTTATGTTCAAGACATAAGGACTATGATGATGCAGTTTTTTTACTTTGGTAACCTGATGAAGCATAAAAGTCACTACTGAGACACACAACTGAATCTTATTTAAATTAATTGCGTTGAGCCAAACTGAGTAAGCCAACTATATTGTGTTATTTGACAAGCAGAACAATGTTGAAAAGCCTGCTACAAAAACACACATTTATTATGACAACCAACCTACAGTATGGCACATTAAACCGTGAAAGCAGAATGCTTTGTCTTTAATTTTACAAAAGTCAACAGCTTTTCAGCCTATTTTCAAGCATTCATGATACTATTCTTTATATCCCAGCAGAATGAATTACCTTCAGCTGAACTCAGGGTGTCAGTGGTTTACACACACTGAAAAACAGCACTTGATATCATTTAGGCTTCAAGTGAGTCATTCAGATCCTGTAAGATGATTGCCTATTTAAGACAAAGACAGAACTCACAGTACTCATGATGTATAGCATGCAAAAAGTCAAGGGTCAAAAAACAATTCAATGTCGATATATGTCAATATAAATGCTGTTTGCAACCCATAATGCTTTCATAATGTGATGTTCACTTCAGAGTACAAAGACATCTTTAAAGAAAAAAATGCAGATCAAAATTTGTGGTGTCAGTTGAAACTTAAACTTATTTCTGAACTAGAGCAAACAGCTTTTTGTATTTTATTGTTACATTCTGACCGAAGCTTACCATTGCAAATCGTTAGCTAATTAGTACTTTTTAACCAATCAGATGGGACCTCGCCATTTCAACCAGTCATAACCCGCCAGGAGCAGGTTTACGCTCAGGGACCTGTTGTATGACAGTGAGTCCCGCATAAGCGTTGAAGAACCGTACGATCCAAGATCACGCAAAATCGTTTTTACATTATCTTTAAAATTAAGTGTAGGTAATGTTTTAATAATTAAAATTAATATAAAACTATTAAAATAAATTATAGTATCTGAATGATAATAAAACAACAGTGCCAGGAACAAGCATTAGGAAAGTAAAAAGTGTCGATATGAATTTTAAGTTGACTTAACAGTGCGAGTGTTTAGTGTGCTGAACGGTCACAGCATGAAGCCCTGCAGGAACTGACTGTCTATCAGACTGAACATTCAAACAAGCTGCTTTAGAAAACTCAGAACTCCAATATGTCTCCAAAGCACAGACTGAGACGCAAATATCCGTCAGTGTGTGGGAGGCAGGATCTTAACATCTAGAGATCAATAGGGCCCCGGGGGGCCAGACAGAACAGCGTGTGCCCAGCACGAGGGCCCCGTGCTCCCTGGCCTCCTGGAGTGCAGGGCGGCAGCACAGGGCACAGAGGAAAAACACTCCACTGTTTTTTTAACCTTTCATAAAATACCCATTCCGTTACACACACACATCCGGACATGCAATGTAAGCATTTGTGGATTATCTTGATATAAAAGCCCTCTTTCATTTTTAAGAGCGCTTTATATCTTTTTTTCCGTACCTTACACTTTATTTAGTAGTTTTCCTGGAGGCAGCTTTCTTTTACAATTACTGGCCCAGCTCCAAAGGTAGAGGAGATGTCAGGCAAGAAATATACTTCTGTTCTTGGCTGCTTTCACTCTTTTTGTGTGGTTTTCCGTAGCTTTCTATCTCTGTGCACAGTTATTTAGTGGCAAATCCTTGAGAATGAGACATTTCATATCCATTATATCTGAAGGCATGTTCAGAACACTCAACTCTCCTTGTTTTTCTCATATAGATCACCTTGAAAACTCTTCGAGAAGGCATAAAGCAAAGCAAAATAACTCTCTTAAAGCTAAAGTGTGTACTTTAATGTTAAAATACTTTTTTTCCAATCACAAAAATTTCAGTCAAGTATAAGCTGTGAAATTTTGGCTATTTGGTGCTACAAAAAAAAAAAAACGCTCCTAAACAATATCTTGTGTCTGGAGGGGACTACCGCATAGGCACAAAAACTTCAATTATAACATTAAATAGTAGCAGTTCATTAATATGTCCATATTAACCTAGTTTATTACTGATTGTTAGCTTATGAAACTTGAATCTCATTATACTTAATGCAAAAACTGCATTACATTTTTCATTTGATAATACAGTAAGGTTCAATTTGCTTACACTGGTAAATTTTTACAGAATTTACTCATCTTAAAGGAATAGTTCACCCAAAAATAAAAACATTCTGGCATCATTTACTCAATCACAAGTAATTCCAATCCTGTTTGAATTTCTTTGTTCTGCCAAACACAAAGAAAGATATTTTAAAAAACAGTTTGTAG
Organism: Enteromius afrohamiltoni; assembly: GCA_034779775.1. Classification (NCBI taxonomy): domain Eukaryota; kingdom Metazoa; phylum Chordata; class Actinopteri; order Cypriniformes; family Cyprinidae; genus Enteromius; species Enteromius afrohamiltoni. The sequence goes on from JAUYWG010000047.1 coordinate 20,376,761, forward strand.
CCACCGTTTTGGGCCAACATTGACATTGATCAACAAGTCAATCCAGCGTGTCTGCACAGGGAACGATTGAAACAGAGCCCCGGACAGCTATGACAAGCCTCAACCTTTCAGTTTTCAGGTATTTGGGCACGGATATTGAAATAACAAACAGGCGATGGAGGCCGAGGTGATTGATGGAGTGAGAGGGCCAGACTACACCCTGCTGGTGGTCATATGCCGATTCATTCACCCTGAATTTCTTTATTTTTTCCCTTCTTAGTTAACAAAAGCCAGAGAAAAGGTCAAGTTGGTCTTGACTTGGTGGTCTACCATATAAAAATAACCTTCACAGAGAATGGAAAAAGCCTATCGGACCCAGTGATAAAAACACATCTCAGATAAAAAAAGAGCATGCAGACATTCGGACAGATGTTATCTGCGGCTCACCCGGAGACACTTTCATTCTGCAGTATTTTTACTCCCTGGTGTCACAGTGACTGAGTGTGTGAGGATAGTTCTTTCCACAGCACTGGAGACACTCTAAATATCATATGAAGAACACCATACGCAAATGTCAATATTCAAGAAAAATTCGAACTCTAAACAAGACTTGTCATATTGATTCATATGGACCAGGACAGCAGTACATGGGATTACTATCAAGCAAGCTGCCTACATAGAAAGGCATTATAAACATGATGGTTGTTCAAACAGATAAAATATATAATAAAATATACTTTCTAATAATCTAAGAGATTTTTTCTAAGAAAACCCAACATATGGTGAAATTTTTGGGGACCTTTTTTAGGTTTTGATATCATATTCAAAACTGCTTTTATTTTATCCATAGATTGACTGTACCAAAGTATTCACTACTTAAGTATCTAAGTCTACAAATACCATATTATACATATGGAAGTACCAGGGTTATTATACTGTAGTAATCTAAAACAAAAAACGAAATTAAAATAAATAAATAAATAAAACAAAAACATATTTGAAAACACTAGAACAAAAATAGCACCAGTACATAAGTCTAATGATTACCATTTTATTTTCATTTATTTTGTCATTTTATTTTGTATTTTGAAATGTATTAATTTAATCAACGCTGAATTTTCAGCATCATTACTCCAGTCTTCATTGTCACATAATCCTTCAGAAATCATTACAATATGCTGATTTCAGCTCAAGACACATTTCTTTTCATTTCATTTGTTTTTATTTATTATGGTGAAAAAAAGGTTTTGACTTTCTACTAACAGTAACTTTGCAACTACAGAGAAGAGTATTAGTAGAATATCTACACAAGAATATTACTAGAATATAACACACAACATAATTGACATGTAGTTATACAGTTACTTGTAGTATTATATTGTGAGTGAAAAAAGTGGACTACCAAAATAAAGTGTAACCAAAAAACGTGCTTCTTTCCTTATGTCCAAAATTATGATTTTGACCTGTCACCTCTTAGTGGTCTCATGAATCTTGTCCCGCTCATTGTAGACACATTGTAGCAGCTCTGAGCTTCAACCAATCTTTAACTACTTTACTCACCCCTCCAGAGCACTAGTCAGGTTCACAACCAAAGTGTTGGGTTAATAACTCTTAGTAATCTTAATAAATCTTAGTAATCTTCTCAGCTACTGTAAAGCTCTGAAACTTTCTACTACATGTGGTGAAGCAGATCACAGCCTTTATTGAACATGTTCAAAGCTTGATATCAGTTCAGCCAACAGAGCCACAGACTGAAATGGCCTTAGGCTACTTCAGACATCTGGAAAATATATCCTTCTCCTATCCTTCATGATTACACTTCCTTAATTTCATATAAAATATGGAAATACGGTTTGTTTGGTTCTCCTGTTTCTACATTCCTTTAGTTTTATGTAAACATCCTCCAATCTCATACATAAGACATCATCAATTAATATTCATAAAATGAATATATATATATATATATTTAATTAATCCAGCCATGGTTTCTTGTTTCAAAGAAATATCTATAGGAGGGAAAAACAAAGCCCAAATTCCTTTAATCATCAACACAATGAGAAAAAACAAATAATATATTTATGATGTGTGATAAAATATAATTGAGCTTCACAAATTAGTGAAGTGGCTTTAAGAAAAGTGTGCAGTGAACATTTCCATTTCCAGCATCAGGGAAATAATTAAGAATTTCCAATCAACATAAAATGTTACGAAGCTGCCTGGAAGAGGACGTGTGTCTCTATCATCCTAATACACGGAGAGGAGTAGAGTTTGAGTGGATAAAGACTCTTCAAGGACCACAGCTGGAGAATTGCAGAAAATATTTTCCCAGGGTCAGAAAACCTTTAACAAAAAAGGTCAAACAGCCCCTACTTCAGGACATATTGTTCAGGAGGGTTTAAAAAGTGTTTTCCTCACAAAAAAATCTCCAGCATGTTCAATTGTCAGGCAGGACTGGAACTACAAATGGGACTGGCTTCTATGATCAGATGAAACTAAAAAATAAGCTTCCACTGGGACAATAATCCAAACACAAACATCAAAATAAACACAAGAATTAGTCACTGAGCACAAAATGAAGCTT
>JAUYWG010000047.1:20390712-20421334 GCA_034779775.1 Enteromius afrohamiltoni
ATTGTGAGTTTGCTTCACTAACTAGTATCAGAGACTCCATTGCATGGATACTTCAGCTAGCAAGCGTTCTTACTAATCTTTTGTTGCTTCCCTGTTGGTAGCTCATATAAAAAGCAACTAAATCAAGCCATCACCACCAGCAGGCAAAGTGGCCAGTACTTCAAATCAGATTGAATGGACATAACTATTTGACTTTCGTGAAAAGGGAAGCCCTGTTCATTACAACAGAAAAAAGTGGACCAGAATAAATATAAAAAAAAAAGGTTTTAAAGAATTTTTCTAAACAATGTACAGGTTGACATAAGACTACTGTGGTAAAATCCCTTTCTAAGCTTGTCTATGTACAGCTACACTATACTGCTCAAACATTTAGGGTCATTAAGTTGATTATTTGATAAAAAGAAGAAATTTTCCTTAAGAAGCAAATCAGCATCTTAGAACGAATTCTAAAGGATCATGTGACACTGAAGACTGGAGTAAATCTGTTTTGCATCACATGAATAAAGGTAACTACTTAAAGGAATTACATAGGGGCTGTAAAAAACAAAACAAAACAAAAATGAAGCAAGCTCCACATTTGGGCTGGAATGACTTTCCTTCTGTTACTTTCACTGCATTAAATTTTCAGTTGTTGTTTTACAAACTGAAGGTCAAGCCTGTAAAAATCGATAGAGCTTAAGTTGTATTTAACTTTAAGTATTTTCTCAAAGCTTCCTTTTTTATCATCTGGTTTGGCATACACCAAAAAGAATGAGCTATTTTATTGATGCGCACCAACACACCATATTTCCATCAAATGTGCAATTAAAACCAAATTTGTGTTACTGAGGTGATCTCTCTCTGGCAGATGTTACAGGAGTTGTGGAAAGTGCTTTTCCCTGTATCACTGGCCTCAACACTATCTGACCATTAACTGTTTTGACTACAGCTCCATCTCTGAGCGCTTGCTCTCTGCCTTCACATTCGCAAAAAAAGAGAGGACAAAGCAGAATAGAAACAAATGTGCCAATCTGCAGGGCTAAATTTAGGCCCATCCTCTAGTTTTGACATGGGCGGGCAACGCACAAGCGTGGGTGACCCGCTAATGGAGGCCTGAGAGGTGAACTATAGATCAGTGCTTCAATATTAATGGTGCAACAGTACGAATAAAGAATTCAGGAATCTCATAACAGCCGCAAAGAGAAACACTAGAACCGACGCTGTCAGCAGTTTGTCTGTGTGTAAGCATTAAATGTTTTATTCTCCCTTCTCATTGTTAAATATGTCCGGGCCTGAGGAGACGAACTGGAAACTATGGAATTCTGTAAGGAAGATTGTTCCCTAGTGAGTCTGTCCTCCAACAAAAACAACTCTATAGATCATTTGTGCAAGTACCTTATAACAACCTATGTTTACATTTTAAAGGTAAGCACCCTCTTAGTCTGGCCAAGCTACCTTACTACCCGCCTTCTGGGAGGTGGGCTTAACCTGCATCCATCAGATGCCTCTGTGTACTACTGGACTAATCTACAACCAATCAGACCGCTCATTCCGATGATGTATGCATATCGGCGGGACCTGAAGCCACCGTAACCTAGCAGTAGGAAAATGTCTTTACTTACTTTAATTACTTCTGCTCTGTTTTCAAAGAAAAGCTGTCATGAAAATTTCTTAAAACAGCTGCAACAGCAGAGTCGAACGATTGTTGCTGCTCAGTACACATCATGTTTGAAAGACGCAGAACTGCTGCGTCATCGCGTTACACCCGCCTCAGTCGTGCCCGGGGGGTTGAGCTCGTTTCTCATTGGTTCCTGTTTTTTGGGGAAACTGAAATGCTTTAAAACGGCAGCTTGGCCAGACTAACTTTAATGTAAAGGTTGCAAACATGATATAGAACTTTAAAATAAATAAAAGCAAGAATTAATTTGTATCAGTAAAAAGGAATGCATTATTGTTAAAATAAATAATGGTTTCAGAATACCAGAAGAAAATAAGAACAATTCTATATATTTAATTTTAAAGATCTAAAAAATGAAAAAATACACCCAACTCAATGTGCAGCTAGCAAGGTGTGGATTTATGAGAACACTTCTCACCTTTTCCTTAATTAAATGCAATTAGCATGTTTATTTATAGTCTCTGCTTGAAAACCTGCATGTCATTCTTCTATGTAAGTAATCTTTTCATGTTGAATATTGTAAGCACTTCACTTACTGTAGCTAAGACATTTTAAACTTGACACTTGCCATTAACCTTTTGGCATGTATTAACATTCAGTGCGTCACGTTGTAAACTGCTAAATTCAAATCTGCTTTCACGCTTTTGCTGGCGCGGAGCCAGATCGGACACACTGAATGCTTGTCATATCATCACAAATACTCAGTGTTTTTAACGCTTATTTTAGGTTTCACATCTTTAAATACACATAAGTACTAGCAAAACCACACATTTATAGTTTGTAAAATACACACTGTTGCCTATAGAACTGGAAATAATGATCCTTACAAATATAATCCATTTAATTAATATCATATAGGGTATCATATAATATCATGTATTATAGTATATATGTAGTCCTAGTATCATGTATTATAGTATATATGTAGTCCTAGATTAAAATAAATGTTAAGAGCTGTCTAAACTGGAAAAAGCTTGCACTGAGATATCTTAAAATACATCATTGTCATTGTTTGGTCTTAAAATGCTCACAGATCATGCATTTTTGTAAGACCTGTTTCTAAAAATTCTTAAATGTCCTAAATTAGCAAAGGTCTAGTCCTGGCTTAATCTAATCCCTATCTGGGAAACCGGCCCATAGTTAGCATAAAAATCTAAAAATCTAAAATGAAATTAAATGACGAGTAAACTAAAATAAAATAAAAGTAAATAAAAAAGCTAATTTGACAGTTTGCAAAGATATAACAAGAATGAATTTTAAAATTAAATAACATCTGTCTATGTTTAATATCAAGATGCAGATAGATAGAATGCGTTCATACACACCGATGCCTATAGAAATGGAAATAATGATCCTTACAAATATAAAATTCATTTTATTAATAGCATATAATGTATAGATTGTGTAGGCAATTATACATTTTTCTCTGCTCTTCTCCCAGTTTACCGGAGACTTACTTTAATGTGTTTCAGGAGGAGAGGATGAATTTGCATGTTGTGAACATAGACATGTATAGATGCCCCATTGGACCTCTCCAGGTACGTAGATACGACCGTAATGTTGGTGAACTTCACGTCATTCACCATATTTTACCGTAGAGGTGTTCTGTGCAGGATTGTAGCATCTCTTTCGAATATTCAGATTATATGGTGAGAAACAATAAGGCTAAACATTCTAAAATAATGGTCACCTAAAAAAAACTCACACTGGGGGCTCAGCTAGAATATTTAAAACTCGTGAAAAGGTTAAATGTTTGACTGTTTTCTAGCTGTAACGTGTTGCTTGTGCTGTACTTCATTCAGCAGCCTGGGCTCATGCCATAGGAAAGGGTCTATTCTTTCCAGAGCTTGAGGGCTAAAATAATGCATCTGAAGCATGTGAAACCATGAGAAAATGAGAGAGGGAGGCCCAAGGCAGCCAAGCCTCTTTTGTGCAATATCTAGAAATAATTCCAAGGTCGACATTCTTGGTATCGAGGGGTTTAGAATAAACACAGCACTAATTAGCCCAAATGTGATACAATAGGCCTATCTCAGATTAGCCTGATGACTGAAGAGAGTCTCCAAACTCTATTATTCTTCTCAGTTGAGAAGATGATAGTTTTAGTGATCAAGGTCTTCATGATGCAGAGAGCTGCTGGGTCAAATCCTGATCACATCAAGGTAAATGAGACAATGAGAAAAGAGACACTGAGAGTCAAAGTATATGAACCAGTGATGGTAGACTATACTTGGCACTGCACTGTAATAAAACTACAACTAGACATTAAATTTAATGATGGGATAAATTCTCAGGAGAAGAATTTAAAAGAATATTCATTTCAGTTCCTTATATCCATATCCAACTCAACTGCATTAATGAAATAGTCTGAAAGCATATGTAAAAAAGCAGAACAATACAATTTAGCCTAAAAGTTTCTTCTGTTTATAGCTGTCACCATATCTGACAGCAGATGTCTATTATTGAGAAGTAGAAGAGTTTACCAAGCTATACATTTTAAAATCAACTTAAAACTAAAAAAAAAAAAACATCTAAAAATAAATGAAATGAAGATTAACATTGTGACTACGCTGTCACTGGGGTGGTACCTTTTCAAAAGGTACACTTGAACTACTAATATGTATCTTTAAGGTAACAAAAAAGTAAGTCTCATTTGTAATTCATTTTGGATAGAAGCATCTTCTACAGTACTGTATGTGATTACATGTAAACAGAAGAACACAAAGTACAAAATAAAAAATAAAATAAAGGTGGACAGTATTTTTCTAAATCCAAGAAAATAACAAGTTTTAAAAATTTAATAAAATATATAAAAATACAGATAAGTAAGATTTCTCTAAATCTAAATAAAGAACAGATGAATCAAAGTGTTATAAACCAAAGTGTCATAATCAATCAAATTGGTGAGAATGTCACAACTGTAGATCTTTGCAAAAAAAACACACACAAAAAAACCTTCATCGGAGACACACCCCCAGGACAGTACACAAGTCCTATTGATAGCAGACAAAGCTGACTGTGTCCGTGTCGCCCACCTCCACCCCCACACAGGACTCTAGGGTCCATCAGAGAGAGCCTCATATACTGCAGTGTGGACACTAAATGGCCTATTCTCAATGCAATCAATGTCTCATTACAGCCCACTGTTATAAATCTCAGCCCTATTTAGTCCGGGGATTAAAGGAAGCAGGCTAGAGCAACACACATCACGTAAATACATCACAAACAAATACATGCAGAGACACGCAGCGCCGGCTCACACATTACCCTGCATTCAAAAACAGACAGGAGCTCCAGCACATATATGCACATACATGCACGTGAAGTCGAACTTTATGTTTCTCTATGCTGCCAAGTTAATGGAACAGTTCACTCAAAAATCAAGTGTGAAGGAATATAATGGACCTATTTTTTCATTATAAACATGAACAAGTTTACCCAAAAATGACTCGTACAACTAATATGCAACTAATTAAGTCCGATCTTTGTTCAAATTGTTTGATTTGTTTTCAAGCCTGACCTGAATGATTTATTTGACTGATTCTTTGTTCAAATAGTCATACAGTAGCACAGAAATATTATTACAATTTAAGACAACTGTTTTCTATTTTTTTAAATTATATTTTAAAATGTAATTTATTCCTGTTATCAAACTGAATATTTCAAACTGAATGTCACATGATCTTTATTTTACGGTTACACCAGTTATGCTTATTAACATGCATATTACTGGAATATTAGCCATTTATTAATGCTAATTAAGCACTTATGAATGCCTTATTCTTCATGACCTTATTCTACATCCATAATCCAGCAGATAATTAAGAATTTACTGAGGGAAATTCTAGTTTCTAGGGTCGTAGTTAATAGAATTAACTAATAAAATTAGTTAATAAAATATTGCTGAAAGGGTTTTTTTTTTGGTTTTTTTTGGGAAACCATGATTTTTTAAAGATTTCTCTATGAATCGGTCAAAACATTATACATTGTGGCTTTTTTCAGTTGTTTTGTTTCTTTTCACACCACACTGTTTGCTCTGGTCCGAACCAGTTGAAACTAACCAACAATAACGTGACAACGTCCGCTTCACGTGTTGGCCAGATTTGTCTTTGAGCGCATTCTCTAAACTTCTTTTCGTTTGAAGAAGGAGGAAGGAGTGTGCGGGAAAAGTCCAATGGTGCCCTTTCCCTGAGCTGTTAGCAAAACAATAAGATTGTGCTGTTCTTGTTATTTTAGAAAGGTAATCTGAACAAATTTCTATGAGGCTCTGCACATCCCCGCAACTCAAAGTTAGTCCGCCAAACCAAAATGGCTGAAAAAAGCCGCAATGTATCATTTTTTGACTGAGCACGAACTACGATTGCTGCATTCTAACCTGCCCAAACAAACCATACCAAGAGGGACAACAAACTCTGGTGCTAAATAACTCAATAAGGCAGGAATCACATCTGATTAATAAAAACAGGGGTAGTTGTGGCCTAATGGATAGGGAGTTGGACCTGTAACTCAAAGGTTGAAGGTTTGAGTCCCAGGCCTGGTGGGAATTGTAGCTGGGGGAAATGAATAACCAGCATTCTCCACTTTTAATACCACGACTGAGGTGAGACTTTAGCAATGCACTGTTCCCCCAATAGCTCCCCGGCATTGGCTGCTCACTGCTCTGGGTGTGTGTGCACTTGTAAAGGTTAAACGCAGAGCACAAATTCCTAGTATGTGAAACCATACCTGGCCACATGTCACGTCTTTTATTCTTCTTCTTTGTTAAAACAAGTATTAATGTCTCACGTATCTGAACTGTAGTGTTGTTATCACACATTTATAGAACCTGCTAAGTTTATTGTTAGTTACAACTAACAAATCCTTGAAAGAATTAATAAGACTTGCGTTTTTATGCAATAAATGTAACAGTATATGTGAAGGAAAATGAGAGTGTGTGTAACATCATTACTGAGTTAAGTACTGACACCAAATACCCATTTTTCATGTATAAATGCTATTTTATCACCCCCGTCACCTTACAAACTGCCACAAAATACATCCTTGTGAATCGCTAACGGCTCCCTGTGAATTTACAGCTGTGTTAGCTCATACATTACTGTGTGATGAAAAGAAATGACACTTTGGCCATGTTCCAAAACTTAGTGAGCTGCCTATGTAGGCATGATTAAGATGCTTTATCTCACCACATTCTATGGCGGCAACATATGTATCCTACCAATACTACAAGCTCAGCAGAAAAGTAAAAATCCCCCTGTTTGATCAAGATCATTTTGACTGATTGCTGAAATATTATGAATTCACTGAAAGAAATACTGTCTGAATAAAGCTGCAAGGTTTAAGCCAGTATTTGTATGTACTTATTGTTATTGGAGTAACACGCCGACAGCTTTGCAGCATACTAGTGTCATCCTGTATTAAAATCAACCGCAAGTGTACTCGCAACTCTATTTGTATTAAGTTATGTTGGTTATGTAGAATGTTCTAAATAATTGACAAGATTCCGTTTCCATTAAGATGCCACCTACAGTATGCAGCAGACAGCACAGCTCACTAGGATATGAATCAGAGGATTTACACCATTGTGTGTCACCTGGCGATTGCCATCTGTGGGAGCCGGGCTTTATCATGTTCCGCACACATTCAGACTAGGAAAGGTTTGACATTTACACCAAGAGGTGTAAGCGGCATTTGAAGCAGGAGTGCAGCTTTAGAGCACGTTTTTATATGTGCATGTCAAGCTACATGTGACCGATAGAAAAGCCAAAAGCACACTGACAAGTATAGATACTCAAAGAATAAGACCCAACTAACAAATACACGTTACAGCACAGACAGACGCACAGAAAGCTGCCACGAGATAAAGGCTGCACCTGCAATATAAACAACACAGAATTCAGACAAAGCTACGCTTCCTGGAAAAATTCATGAAGATTATAGAAATCCAAGAGAGAGAAGAATAAAAATACTGTGCTAACTAGCCAAACTTTTGTTTGAAAATATATCTGACTGCTTTGCAGATAAAGCACAAACAAACAAATAAAATTGAAGGAAAAATTCCTTTATTTATTTAATAAATTCAATTAAATTCCATTTAATTTAATTTAATTATTATTATAGTATTTTTCAGACATTAAAATAATACCAAAATTAAATTAAATAAAAAAATAAATCAAAAACAATTTTTCACCAATAAAAAATTGCAATTGTCATTGTCTGATGATGCGTTGCCTGTGGTAATCTCTGGAGCTGTGGTGTGCCTACTTTGATCTGTTTGTACCAATAAAAAAATTTATTAAATGAAATAACAAAATAAAATACTAATTAATAATAAATACTATTATTTAAAAAACATGCATACAAATATATATATATATATATATATATATATATATTTTCTTATTAAAACTCCTACTGAGAGAAGACAGAGCCTTGGAATATTTATCTAATAGAAAGAGAAACAGATTTTTATTTTGTACCTTTTTGCTGAATGAAGCCAGAGCACTCAAAAGCATCTTTTTAAAGCTTAGGCAGAAGGTGGTCTGTTCCATTCAAGAGCGTCTGTTCTATTACAGCTCCCTATTTCACATTTCAATAAGACATGCGTCTGCAGAAATATATGAAAGCTGATGGAAAGTTATTAGCCATCTTTACAAAGCCCACAGTGAGCGCATGCAGTGCGCGAGATGTTGATGTGGATCTGAGAGTTCATCTGAATAAGAATAAGAGACTAAATGAGTTGATGCAAAGACTGATATCCCTCACCGATAGCATATCGTCTTCAGTGAGAAGTAATAATGGTTCAGCTTGAAAAAGGCAAAGTGCTGAGAATTCCCGGGGATCCACAAGTATTCTCATTTCCAGCCAGTGTAACTCTCTTTTAGTGGTAGGATTGCTATTCCTTGAGACTGTACGAATCTTTTGCCGATGTTAAAGAAATAGTTCACCCTCCAAAAATACAGCTTTTAATGCCCAAGCTGCAATTTTCCAAATGAGAAAAAATGATGACTCAGACAATCAACCTTCAATAAAAATTTGTCTGTGAGAAACTAAATTATTAATTTCATGTTATTGTCATAATTTTAAAGCCTAATAACTTTTTTCATAAATGATCAGATTTTAGACTTCATTAACTTTACAAACTCACATCTTTATATAGAGCATATATATATATATATATATATATATATGTATATTTGTGAACAAACGTACTAGCAGATCTGCACTATTTCTGCTGCTGTGTTACTTTAAATGGTAAAAGAGCAGAAGGTTGAGGGATTTATTGAGAATGAGAGTGAGCTGGAAGAGAGGAAGAGCAGACATGCAGAGGCCTTGTCACATTCGTTTCCTGCGGCTTTGGGGCTTTGTAGACACAATCCAAGTCAGAACAACAAGGTTTAAACAGCACAGAGCGATAGAGGGAGTTTAAGAGAAAAGCAAGTTAGGGAAAAAGAGAAAGAGAGATGCACCACAATGACTTTTAAAAGCTCGGTCGCCACCTCAACAGGCGAAACAGGGAAAGTTTTTGAATGCAAATATAACACACAATTCTTAATAAATGATTTGTTTGTTTGTTTACTTATCAAGGACATATTCTGCATGGCCATATTCTACATTCTTAATCTTATCCATTTAATAAACTTACCAACTATTAATACGCAGTAAACTAGGAGTAGCAAAAGTCAAAATTGATAATAAAGAGATATGAGCCAAAAAGTGTGATTCAAACTTTTTATAGAATCTAAAAGCCTCCTAAAAAAAAGCCTTGGAATAGTCATCTAATAGAGAAACTTTTTTTTAAGAAGCCAGAGCACTTAAAAGGATCCTTTTTAAAGGTGCAAAGTAACATATAAAGACAAAAATTAAAAGAAAAGAGTTGTAAATAATCTGAAATAAAATAATCTGAAATAATCTGATCACATATAAACAAAACACATAGGAAATTATTATATTACTACATTTCATTAAAATAAAATTAATTCATTTATAGAAAAAATAAGATTTTTTGTTACGTTCTTTCTAGCATTGTGGCTATCCCTCTACTCACAGACAAGCTAATTTCATCCTGAAACATCACGGAAATGAATGAGTGTCTCAGTGTGCAACACTAATTTGAAGCTCTTGCTAATGTTTATTCAATGTAAAGTTAAACGAAGCCCACTACAGATGAAGCACCATCCCTTTTCACTTTTGAAATCTCTCCTGCCCTTCGGATGACTTTCTCCAAATCAGTTTTGCTTAAAAAGACACAAACGAGCAGTTCAGACATCTTAAAAAGTCTCCCTAAATTCGCTCTACGTCAAATGATCTTAATGATAAACTAACTTCACGGCAGGTTCGGGAAATCGGCGCGAGCCAGCACGCATTTCAACAGGAGCGCGTGGCTGTTAGACCGCCTGTAGATATTTATTAGAGCCGTATGAAATTTTCATGCGGTGTGAAGCATTCTCTTTCATCCAGCAGCCTGCTGTCAAGTGTGAGACGGAAGCCGAGGCAGCTCCACGCGGGAGGGAGGCAGCATTTAAGAGTGGGGGGCCATGCCTTCAGGTGACATCATCAAAGACAAGGGTGAGGGGGCGGGAACATCATCAACCCAAATCAGCCAATTAGAAGAAGACTTTGCTTAGCACAACTGTTTGACGAGATGAGATGCTTTTGGGGCGAAGAGTCAAGCTGGAAAACAAAGACATGAAGCCAACTAATCAGTGCACGAACACCGGTATAACATATACTACTGTTTGGGGTCAGAGTGATTTGAATTTATTTTTTAATACATTAATAGCATGCATTATATTGATCAGAAGTGACAGTAAAGAGATAATGGTAACACTTTGCATTAAGGTTCATTAGTTAAAATTAGTTAACTACATTAGTTAAAGGGCTTATATGATACTAAAAATATAATTTTGTATATTTGGTGTAATGAAATGTGTTCATGCAGTTTAAGGTTAAAAAAAACACATTATGTTTCACATACTGTACTGTACTATCGTTTCTCCGTTAAGCCATGACTTTTTTATGATTGCCTTATTTTACAGTCTCTGTGCAGAGCTACTCTCCAGGTTTTAGGAATCGGTCCTCTGTAAATGTGCTGAAAACGCTCTAATATTTGTTAAAACAGTGTTATGAATACTACTTTTGGAAGGACTTTTGCACTCTTTTGGAAGCAAAAAACAAAGTAGTTTCACTTTCACAATGAAACAGTGTCTCCTGAACATGGCGCCTGCAGCAACACTACCGCGTGAATAATAGCTCTGCCTTCTTTCTTTGCGTAAACATTTGGCCGGTGTCATGAAAATAAACCCACTCTGTGATGTAGAAATGTGGGGGCGTGTTTAAACAAGCCATTCTAGGGGGGTGTGGACAAGTCCGAACTTTTATAAACAATACCTCTTTGCATTTGAAACTTTAGTTTTTTGCAATTTGTAACAGCTTGTAACACTCCAAAGAAAAAGGAAAAATTGAAATCACATAATTGGACCCCTTTAACATGAACTAAGTAGGAACAATACTTCTACAGCATTTATTAATCTTAGTTAATGTTATTTTCGGCATTTAATAGTGCATTACTAAAATCTGTTTTGTTCGTTAACCTTAACTTTCAATTCATCAAAAAATTGAAAAAATTAAACGTATCACGGTTTCCACTCATATATTAAAGTAATGATCACATCACAGGAATAAATTACTTTTTCAAAATTAATCAAATAGAAAAAGCTAATTTAGATTATAATAATATTTCACAATATTACTGTTTTTTTTTTTTTCAATAACTGCAGCCTTTTCGAACAGGATGCGAGTGAAGCCAGAGAACAAAGACATGGATAAGGAGCTTTATCATAAAAGGCAGATCTCAGGTTAGAGTGTGACATGATCTCTGCTAAACTCAACAAAGGAGCAGAATGAACATGTTCCACCGTTCGTCTCTCACCTCTTGCCATTACTGCCTAATTTGCTCTACCACCTGAAGCTCAAGGAGATGTCCTGCCAGTATTGTGCAGGTCTGAATATCTTGAACTAGATTCTTTCGTCTGCCTCTCCAGTCCTTTCATCCAGTCTTAATCACAAAATGACAGTCAGAAATGGTTGTCAGCAAAGGCTAAAGAATTCCATGACAAAAGCAAAAATTATCCATTGAGACAATTAGTTAGCATGCTGAACGATGCGGTTAAAATAAGACAAGGGGAAAAAACAACACTGAAAGATATTAACCACATTTATGCATTAGCAATGTTAAAAAAAAGGAATATTTTTGTTTGAAATCATTTAATTACCTTGAGGTAATCCATGAATGAAAACGATCAAAACTGACTGCAAAGACATTTAAAATGTTACAAAATAAATGCTGAGAATACTAAAAAATGCACCATGGTTTCCAAACAAATATTTAGCAACAAAACCATTTTCAGCCTTGATAAATCTTAATAAGTAAAGGTTTTTTTGTTTTTTTTTGAATGATTTCAGTCACTGAAGACGAGCAATATTGTAAGATTATTTCAATACACAAATGCACAGGAGAACTTGAACTAGAATCAAATGTCATTTAATCAGAGTAAAACTGACTAGGATCATGACAGGACCGTTTTCATCCAAAAGACAAAAATGTGGACTTTGTTGTCTTGACTTTTCCTCTCCTCTTTCATATTGTTTCCCTTTCTATCATCTTTTTTTTCTTTCACCTTTTCTTTATCTCCTTTCATTCTGTCATTGCCCTTTCCTCTCATTCACTCCTCTTCTTTACGCTGAGTCCTTTAAAAGACTTTCCTGACACAGACAGACGAGATATGATGAACTAACTAGTTTTGGTTTCACTCTAAAATGGCATTTAGGAAAAACCACATGAGGGTGCACACTCACACACACACTTCCTTCATGACTCACCTTTAGCCAACTACCCTTCACAATCACAGCCCAAAGGTCAAATACAATGTACCTTCTCCATAAGTGAAGTGTGTATGTATATGTATGTGTGTGTGAGAGAGAGAGATAGAGAGAGAGAGAGCTCCTAAACTCCTACGACAGAAGAAGGAATGTGTGTACTTTGTTTTCCAATTAGCGAAGTAAGATTTAGTATGTAGTGTCAGACCTGTTTTAAATGTGTGTGTGAGTCACTGGTTCATTTTTATTCTCCTCCAGAGCTCTTCTTGCGTCTTCAGCACAAGGGGCTTTTTGTGGACTGTATTGTGACGCCAGACTCTGGCACGCACAGACAGGCCGGGGCTGATGGCCAGCTCACACACACACACACACACTCCAGAAGAATCAGAGCGGAGACGAGCCTGTGCCCAAACACACTCAACCAGCACAACCAAACACACTGCAGCTCAGCACACGGACAAGCCTGTATCACAAATACACACTGATCCACATGGAAAGAAAAATCGTAAATTAGATTTCTTTCATATTTTTCCTGGGAGATTAAATGCAGAGTAAATGGAGCAGTCTCTTTCTTCTCAGAGCTTTCTAAAAATTAGTCTCGTGCACAAGTTTTTTGTTTTGCTTGTTTGTTTTTTTGAGTCCCTTCTGCTCACCAATATACAGAAGAATTGTAATTAATTGTAAATGTAATACTGTAATATGGAATTTTCAGCATCACTTATCACCAATGCCACCAACTGAACTGACAAGATATAAAAGTCGTTGATCTCGATATGAGCTCAGACATTTCTCATCAAATTCCTCCTGGACTAAAGTCTCTACATTCATTTAACAGCTCCATACTTTTAGGTGAAACATCTAAGACAAATTCGATATTTAAAACATTACTTCTCCTGGGGTACAGTATGAAAGAGCAACCACTGAGCAATGAAAATCTCCTCTGGGAAGAAACAAATGCAAGTGTAAACATTTCACATCTTCCGGACGTGTTAAAGAGCTCATAATCTCTTGTTTAGTACTTCAGAAAAGAAGTAAAGGAAGTATGTGTTTCTACATACTGTACACTTTTGTGCCAGTGTTGACTGTTCAAGACTGCGCTGCTTTGCCAAACGTGCAAAAATGACTTACCTAACTACAAATATTTTACATAGCATTCTTGTTGCATTTCATATTCTAACAAATGAACAGTGTGAAATATCACCGCAGTATAATGTTGTTATTTCATTTACAGTAATCTGCTTTAGGATTTACCGACGTATGCTCACATACCTGACTGAATCCACCTAGACAGAATGAAATGTCATTACAAAAAATGCATACGAGAAATGTCATTATGCAGCGAAAAAACACGTCTGGTGTACAGTTCACCCAACCAGCCATTCCACACATGCTTTTGTCTTTCTTACCTGGTGCTGGATTGTGTGATTTAAACTATACTGAATTAATGAAAGGGTGAGAACTGGGTCTCTGAACCAAGTCCATCCTTACAGTAGAGGCACGCTGAACCCAGAACAGTTACCCACTGTCTCACTGGCCAAAGTGTCAAGGTCAAAGACTGACCTGCCCACACAAAAAAACACCTACTGAGTGTATGTGTGTGTGTGGATGTACAGTATGTGTTTAATGGCTTCTCAGTTTCCATCAATATCTGCACAGGATTGGTCATGATCATCAACTACTTGCCCGGTTTTATAACATCTTTTACCTCAACATGAAATACAAACCAACTCTTACAACATTTTTTACTTAATATTTTTGCTTTTTCATTAAAAAAATCATACAAATATATAAACAGGATAAATTTACTTAATATATTACACAAAATTGCATAGTATACTGTTTTTAAATTATTACTTTTTCTTCTTCACTAGATCTCATTCTTATAACAAGAATATATATTTAAAACTATAAAACTGTCACATTTCACTAAAATTATTAAAATTATAACATTTATTAAAAACTGTTTTTATAGTATGTAAATGTGCAAATCTAAAAAGATAATAATAATAATCATACATACAAAAAAATAACATACATTTTTAAATAATATGTATAGTTAAATATATATAGTTAAAATATAGTGAAGAAGAAAGGAAAAGACATTTATTAATGCATTATCAGTTCTGAATAATATATTAATCATTTTTGAATATGTTTACAGTACATATTTTTCCTGTAGAACAAGACAAAAAAACTATTTAAGCAAATATGTGATTAGAATTGCAGTTTACAACATGTCTATTTAACGGACATTACTTTTAAACACACGTCCCTAACCCCTAAGTTTTTAAAAGCAAAACCCTGAATCAGTCTAATTATATCTAATTAGTTAAATAATCATTCTGACAAACTGCAGACTGGTAAAAATGTAGTTTTTGTGCATTTCTGCACTGTACCTCTCACTTCCCCTTGCATCGCTCTCTCTTTGAAGTTAACTAAGGCTGTCTGGCTCTGTAGTATGTGCCAGGCTGAGGTTAAATAGATGAAATATGCTGACATAAAATCAGGCAAACAGCTTTAGCACAGCACACACAGAACAGTGACTGGTTATATCAAAGTCCCTTTAACAGGACACATCAAAACCCCCCTGGACATAGCCAAGAACCAATAGAGACCTCACAGGAAAAGGAGGGAATGGAAAAAGAGAGAGATTTGTCATCACTTTTCCAATTAAATAACTCTTAAAACTCTGCTCGTGTCAAGCTGGCCGCATGCGAACGCTGGCGTTATGCTATAAAAGCGGCACGGATCTTTTATTCAGGCTGACAAAAGAATCAGGCCACTCCGAGGTCCTTATTGTCATGCCTTTCCCAACATCCTCTCAATCCCGCTTCCGTAATTCTTCCATCTTTATCTCTCACACCTTCTGTACCTCTCATCTTTCCATCTCACAGCTCACACTTGCTCTCTTGCTTCTCTTTTCTCTCAGTAATGGGGTTTGGTGCTGTAGAAGATTGAGGGGAGACGTTGTGTGTGTGTGTTTGTGGTGGGTGGTCCATGCTGTGCCTCGCCGCTCTGGTCAGGCTGAGTCTAATTGCTGGTGTTGTGGTGCTAAAGTCATCCTGCGAGCCGCACGGAGCCGGTGGGAGAAAATTGAACAAGCATCACCCGTCAGGAGTGCTTCCACTCAGAGCAGCTGTCAGACTGCCCTGTTTACCTGCTACACAATTATCATCCGCCCCTGGGGAACCCTATGGAACAACACAGCCATCCTCTGGGGGATGAGGAAGGGCCACGGGGGAAGCGTGACGGTCGAATATCGCAAAGGGAGATCTCTTCCTGTGTGTCAGTGGCTGGAAGTAAATTAAGGATATAGAAGTCTTTGAGGGGTGACGATATGTTGTAACAGAGACGTGCAAAGCCATGAGGGTGGAAGAATAAGGGCCAGTTCACACCGAACATGTTTTTGCATTCCACCACACTTTTAATTGTCTGTTTAATTAACTGCTTAATCATTTGTCTATGCTAACATGCATTAAATGGACATCTTTGACCAATTAGCCACGACTGCTGGTGTTTTGCTGTTTCTGCTGTCTATTATGCCTGGAGCAAGCTTTATAAAAAAAATCTTAGTATCTTTGTATTTTTTGTTTGTTTGATTTGTTAGTTTACTTCTGATATGCAATATGTGTGTTTCATATTTTTTTTCCTGTAAAATTGTATATTTACACTTTTTAATATATATTTTTTTAAATATATTAAAATATTTCATAAAATTAGATTTTATATGAATATATATATTTTTTATTTTTAAATGAGAATATGAAATTCTACAAGTTATAAATAACTTTTTTTTTTATTTTTTTTTATGATTTCCGTTTTTTTACTATTTAAAAATGAGATACGAATGTTAGGGAGAGATAAAAAAAATACAATTAAAAACTAGTGAAATGTAAGGTAGATTTGGGAGTGTAAGGAGTGTTTTGTAGGTGTTTTTTGTAGGGTCGGGCAGTAGCCGCTGACCTGACCCTTGGCACAACGGGACAGTGGGTCAGTGGTGCTGGGCAGCACAGCAGGGAATCCCTTTCACACATAAAGAGTGTGACCCTGCCTGAACTACAGCTTCAACTCTCACTCAAGATCCTTCCAATTCATTCACCCGAACTCTCCAGGCACATCTGTCCAATGCAGCCCATATGTCCATCAATCACCGCTTATTAAACCTCCTCAAAAGCTGCTGGGTTCTACAATTAGTTTCTTCTTTTGTCTTGGCAGCATAGTTTCCCCTCCTGTTTTTGATAACCTCCCACACCGACATCCAGCACTAGGACAGAGATGGAGCTCTGGAGAGTTCACACTGATTCACCTCCTGCAGGAAATCCTGGAGGGATCAGGCTGGGAAGAGGAGGGATCATGGCCCTATCACTTACACTGCACATCTACGCGAATGGACTTGATGGCAGCCACCCCCACCCCGTTCTCAGCTTTGCAGTAGTAGCGGCCGCCCTGCACTCTCTGGATGTTGGGGATCCGTAGGGTCTCATTGAAGATGGACGTCTCCTGGAACTTGTCGGAAGCGCTGCCTGCTGTCTTGGTCCACCGCACCTGCAGGGGGCGACATTCAGAGAGCCATGAGCTATTTACAAATGTGCAAAACAATTTAACTTCTGCACGTTACACTCTCAGAAATAAAGGTGCAAAAGCTGTCACTGGGGCAGTACCTTTTCAAAAGATACACTTTTGTACCTTTAGTGTAAGATAAGGTGTAAGGTGACCATGTGACTTAAGTACTGAATAATATGAATTAACTATATTAACATGTACTTACCATACAGTTAGGGTTTGATTTAGGGTTACTTGCATGTTATAATCATACTTACATTTAAAGTGTAACAAGGACACCTTAAAATGAAGTGTTTTACATTTATATCAATCAGTGATTAAAATGAACAACATTTGGTCTCTCTTTTTCTTCAATCTGAGTGTAAGCAAGCAACTGTGAACCCTCCATATAAATATTATATGTCCATATTATAAGTTTTTTTTGTTTTGAATTTTTAAAGAAACTGAAGCTTTGGTAGCATCTACGATTGTTTGTGAGTGGTCCTCCTGAAATTCGATTATTAAACGTCATTTAACTTTTGTATTTTAATCACAAAATCAGAGCTTAGAATAAATAAAAAAACAAAATCAGAAAACATGGTAACACTTTATTTTACGGTTACACCTATTAGTTGTTTGTTGTGTAAATAAAGCTGCATCTGGATCGTCAGCACTTGTCTGAGTCCGGCGTTGTTACGTTAGCATGCATATTTTTTAAATATTTGTCATTTACTAGTGCTAAATTTATTGGAAAAAAAGTCGTAGTGTTAACTATTCTAAAGTTTTACTGAACATTTTAGAATATAAATCAGATTTGCATCAGATTTTCAGTGCAGTTTCAGATATTATTGGACAGTACAGTATATGTCAATGAAAGGGAAAGTCTTAAAAACATGATTCATTTGTAATAAAGTAATGTGGATTCAGTTTTATATCGAAATATTGATTGTAAATGTGTTAAAATCATAAAATACATATATAAGAAAAAGTAACATAATTTCAGACTGTATATGTACATACAGACCCATAAATTCATCTATTAATAATAACCATGTAAACATAAAGTTTAATTTATTTTAGTTTAGTGTAAGAAGTGCAAATTTTTTTTTGACATTTCAGCATAAAAAGTCTGGTCACAAACATGATGAGGATGTTCAGAGGGACTTAATACAAGTTTGACCCTAACATAAGTGCAGCGGTCAGTCTGTCTGTAATCACAGTCGCATCCATCTCATTCATTCTTTTGACTCCTTCAAGCAATCTTTGCATTGAGTATGTAAGGTCAAGTGAACATCACAAAGTAAAGCCTGTGTAATCTCTTACACCTCTCCTCCTCTGGACATCAGTAAGCTGCTTCCATTACACCCGGGGTCACCTTTGAACAGGGTGCCACATGGGTGAGCAGCCGATTGGACTTGGCAGCGCTGGGGGGGGTTGGGGTGTCAGGAAGGTTAGGACGTACGTGCAAAGGATTATGGGATTACACCGACCTGTGTAAACGACGAGCTTTGTGTTTATTCAGGTTTATTTGCCTGTGGATTTGGGACACAGCTGCTGTTCATTTATCAGGTGTGGTGGGTGAGAAATTAACACAGAGGATGGGAGAGAGAGCCCCTGCTGGGAGTAACCTATCCGTTTGGTGGCAAAGGACAGAAAAGCTGGTCGAAGGCTGTTTGAAATCTCAAATCACTAAAGAGTTGTGCCACTTTAAAACGTGTTGAGTCATTACCTGTTTTGGGATAAAATCCTTCAATGAATTAGACATAGTACATAACACTATAAAAACATTATTTGGTCACACTTTATATTAGGTAACAGACAGACTAAATCCAGAAGAACTGTGGCAACGTTTCCAAGAAAACTACCTGAAAAACTATAGGCAATTGTACCTCGGAGCAGAAGCTGTTTTACCAAAAGCTGTAATACCAAATATTTCTTTGATTTAGTTAACAGATAACAGATAGGTTAATAGCTTTCCAGGTAGGTTTTTTTGAAGCATCTTGGAGACGTTGCCACAGTTTTTCTGGATTGAGTCTGTCCCAGTTGTTCTGTTACTTCTTGTCGTTCCAGACAGACTGGATGATGATCAGATCAGATCTCTGTGTGGAGCACTGGCTGTTGTCAGACTCCTTGACAATAATCTCACCGCATTATTACAATTAATGACAAAAATAATGTTTGGAAATGTAAACAAAATATTTCCAACTGACACACTACCGCAAAAGATAGAAATAACTAACTTAAAAAAAATTTTGTTGGTGAAAATACTAGTGCCCTAAGACTTTTGCACAGTACTATGATGTGCATCATGAACCTATGATCTGCATCGTCACCTATATAAGGATCCACCATTGGTTGGAAACATTTAAAAAAATGTGCTGTTTGTTTTCTCAGCAGCCCCAAACTCTGCCATCATTGTGTTGATTCATCGTGGCTCTCAAGGGCCGGCGCTGGCAGATGTAAGACAGATGGCTCTGGATAGGCTATCATTAAAGCGGCCTCAGACGGCTCACTTACAGCAGCGCAAAGTCACAGTGGCACAAAAACTTTCAAAGGCTCAGCGATACGAAGAGAAGAATGTCAGAGACGGAACGGAGAAGACGGCTGAAGGCAACAAACACCGGAATGCTGCAGCTACAGGAAACGCAACAGGGGAAGAAATTGGTCATGAAACAGATGAACCAGAGAAACAGACAACGTTGCCCTTCTCAACATCAACAGCTGCCACACATCACCGTGTTTTACTGCTCCAGAGATCCCAACAGACTGTGCAAACCCTGTCTGTCTCCCTCTTTCTTCACACACTCTTTTCTTTCTGCTCTTGGGAAAGAATTCCCATGAGTCTCTGTTAGCTGTACACTAGCGTACTTCATCTGTTTCTGCTGCAAAATCAGCCTCACAATATGATGTACAATATTCTGCTATGCTTCCAAAACCCCTCTTTCTATTTATAAAATAAAACCAAAATCAATCAATCAATTATAAATTAAATAAATAAAATCTCATTACTTGAAATACAAAAATGTGTTAGTAGACCTTAGTATAGGGACCAATTCTCACTAGTAGGCACTTTATTAACCTACCAGCTGTTTATTACTGTAGTAGAAGCAGATTTTCTACATGACCATTTTCTACATCCGTAATCTTGCCCAATACCTTTTTTAACTATTACTAACTATTAATAAGCAGCAAATTAAGAGATAATTGAGGGAAAATGCATAGTTAATCAATTGGTAATGGTGAGAATTGGACCTTAAAATAAAGTGTGACCAGTAATTTTAACCAAAATAAAACATTATAAAAGTTTATTTTCTTAAAGTTTAACTTGAGGTAGTAAAAAAACTAAAACTAAATTCTTGAAAAAGAATGAAACTAATACTCATCCTTAAAAGAATATTAAAAATTAAACTGACAAAATAAAAAAATATTAACCAAAACTAGAATAGTATGCTACAATATTTACATCAAAACACTGACCAAGGGACAGTCATAATCATAACTACATGATCTGGCTGCAAAAGGTATCTTTCACTGATGGCCTTTCATAATAAAGTATGTTTTTTGAAGTAACAAAATATTAGCAATCAACAATTGAATATATATATATATATCTATATATATATATATATAAATTAAATATATTATATATATATAATATATATTCCATTATGTGGTATTGGATATTTAACAGCAACCACAGACCACAGAAAAGCAAAGAATGTTAAATCGACTCACAATGTTAACAAAAGGTCCATAATGAAGGCGCAACAGACAATGAAACAAGGAATTGTAATTTTTTTGCTTTAGTTATAGCATTTGAGAAAGGTCAAAATAAATGAGGAGAAAACATAATATAGAGCAATTAGGCTTAGATTTCTCATTGTCCTCCAAAAAACCCTCTAAAAAACAATGCTGGCTTTGCAGCAATGTCATAGAACCACCATTTTGGGTTCTCTAAATAATCATTCAGTGAAAATGAACCATTATTTTAGTAGTGTGAAGGACATTTGAATAATCTGAAGAACCTTTTTTCCCCTATAAGGTTTCATGGATGATAAAGGTTCTTCCTGGAACAATAAAAGCCAAAAATACTCTTTTTTTAATTGGGGTTATATTCAACATAATTTTTACAGAGGTTGTGTGAGGAAAACTAGTTTCATGCTGAACTGAAATCATAAAGTACATTTACCTGACATCCTCAGGGAAAGCTTCTCACGTCCGAAGAGAGCTTTTATCATCCCACTCCCATTTTTCCAAACCCTCTCTCTCGCTCCGCTTCAGGTTTTCTCTTCCCGCCTATCCTATAACTGCCTCTATAAATTAAGTTCTCTGCGAGTGACACCAATTCAAGTCAAGTATTCGCAAAGAGACATTTATTGCTCAATGCCTGTCAAGCCTGCTTAAATCTGGGCGGCTGTGGTCCTCTTCAGCGCTAGCACTGGTTATTGCTACTGTAAGCGCATTTAATGCTCATTGCCGGGCTTTTTATGTGTGATCATGTTAAATCGGTGAAGAGTGATTACTACTCACAAAAGCTCAACGTTTGCAGCTTTACACTGTGTATTACTCTAAAATCTTTTATTCTTTTCTTTCCCTATCTCTCTCTCTCATTTGCTCTAGCGCTTGCTCTCTCAATTCAATTTTGTGCTTTATTGGCATGACAGAAGCTATCCATTTGTATTTCTAAAGTGTTGCAAAACCAGTACAATATATAAGGTAAAATGTACAATTAGCCTAAAAGGAGTACGCTATTTATTTGGTAAATACTGTAGCAATACTGAGGATAATTACGGGTCATTACCCTAAAAAAAAAACACAGACTCGGTGAGCAGGATTTCAGTGTGAAGCAGAACAGTCTAGCATTATCATGAAGGTTTTACTAAGCCAAAAATTGGAATTAGGTCAGTTTAAATGACCAGATTCAAGCTTTTTATGACTGAGGACATGAAGTACATGCCACATAGTCTACACAATCAATATGCACTACGGTTTTCACAAAGATATTAAGCAGCACGACTGTTTCTTGAGCAGAAACCTGGCATAATAGAACAGTTTCTGATATTCAAATGGAAAGCAGTTCTTTTAAATTCTTTTAATATTTCATAATACTATTTTTACTGTGTTCTTGCTAAAATAAATGCAGACTCAGTAATCATATTTGTATGAATGTATATTATATAAATAAATTTAATTATGATGAAACTATAAGTCTACAGACTTAACTGTCTTGCTTACTTCAGTAGATTTTGTAATGAGCACACAACTTCCAACAGATCCTGATAACAGATACTCCAACCCTTTGTAATAATTATAAAGCATGCAATCCTGTCCAAATCTCTACATGAATTACCAGATGTCCCAAGCTAATGTTTAGCAAACTAAAAGCAAACCTGAAGAGAAACATAAAACATCAGAAAAAGAAAAAAGGAAAAGCAGTGTCAGATTTTGCCAGCTCATCTCCCGTTCTGAACTGCGCCACTGTTTTCTAAAAAAATCAATCCTAATCAAATAACATGCAGCGCTGCGGAGTATTTAAACCTCTCCATATGTTACACGAACAGCAGCTCTATTAAACTTCCCACGCCGAGCGTAATAAATGAGTGTGTAAAGTGTGAGGTGGCTTTTTCTGCTCACGGACACAATGAGGGCAGAAATACATCTGCTGCATGTGGGATGTACACAGCATTAGTCCTTCTGTGGCCTGATGCTGCACACCTTCAAGATCACGCTTCTGTCCTACAAACAAGCCTACTAAAAAGCAACCACTAGGTTCACATGCACAGTATGCAAAGACAAGTTGTTCATGGCAAAATTGAAGTTTATTCTCTAAAAACTAAAATGTATAGCGGAAGAGCACTTCGCAGCGCTTCAACCTCAGCGCAGTAATATCATCAGTCCTTGGTTGTATTGACAGAGGTTAGAGTTTTTGGTGGTTTATAAATTCATCCCTGTTTGGATGCTAAGAAATGAAAGGAGCTAAGCTAAACGCTAGCATAGTAGCGCTGTGCACTAGAGTGATTAAGTGCACTTACTGAAACAGGAGGGATATGTATCAACTCCTCTAAGTTGAGGGAAGGACATAGTGGAATATGGAAAAATTATTTTCTCTCTCATATTTTTTTTATCAACTTCTTTATAACTTTCTGTGTCACGCAGCACTCGTTACTTTCATCTGGACATACACAGATAAAACATTTGAAGTTCAGATGGTCTCTTCCTGTCTAAGTGGGCGGATTTTGGCCACAAAAACTGCAGTGGGTCAGTTTTTATGGCCACAGTCAAAAGTCTGGCTAGACCCGACTTACAGGATTTCACTGACACATAGTTCATGAGCTACATGTCCGATCCATCTGTGATGTTCTATAATCACTGACTTACTCAGTTAAACACGCCACATGATCAGGGAGAGATCCAGTTCCTCTTGGATGGCAATCAACAGCAATCTGAGATCGATCAGTTTGAGAAAGCAATCTCTGGAACAAGAAACTGAATCGCAACGATGATGTTGATAATTACTGCATTTCTAGCACTGATTCACGTGGCTTTTCCACAAACAGCCTTACATTTACTGCCATGTGTGTTCCCTGGGAATTCAAAACACAACCTTGGCATCACAAGTGACACGCTTTAGCAGATGAGCTACAGGAACGTGATTATGATGATGGTGATGATGTCAGTGCTGACTGAGGCATGCGGCAGAACGCTAACAGAATGTGAACAGTTCGATCGAGAGAATGCTGAAACAGAGATGTGATAGATGGAAATTGATTGAAGAAAGTGACATGTCTCAAGGTTTAGTTTTCTACTGGGGGACAAAATCACACGAGAACTCTTTAAATGGTCAAATACGCTCTTAAAAATAAAACTTCTTTACTTACATCAATAGTTCCAAAAAGAACATTTTGGACTGAAATGTGTGTTGGGAGTGTGTGTACACAACCGCTCTACAATGATAAAGAGCCACCAGTAGTTTTCTTTTAATTTAATAAAAATAAGTTGCCCCTTCTGAAATCAAGCCATTCTCAAATGCATGTCGGTGTGGCGTCACACAGACAGAGGCCACTCCCACAATAGTTGATTGACAGCAGTGTGTCACACAGACTGAACTGGTGTCTTACCTCAGACCCGCCCTGAGTGAGCCGTCATCAGACTGAGAAGCAGAGACAAGCAAGACCCCTAAGCGATTGAGGTTTTTTGTTTCTGAAAGTATTAATGAACAGAGCAGTAGTCATTTATTCCGCACGTCCTGATGTTGGTGAGTTCGGCGTGTCCCTGGGTTTTGATCCAAAATCTTAGTTTTGAAGTTTTGAGTTATATCTCTACACCTAACCTTACCTTACCCATGAGTAATGCCTAACATCATATTTAATGAAAGATGAATTACACTGATGGAGAAGCACCAAACACTGGTTGTAAGCCTAAACTTCTAAAATAAGGATCTACTGACTAAAGACGTGGAGGATTAACATTACGTTTGGTTCTGAAGGGAAACGCGCCCTTGATCAACTGAATGCGTTTATGTTCGAGTGAATCATTTATGATCCAGCCTCACCTACAGAAGCAGTGAGTATGATGTCTTTTAATGAATCTTTGCAAATCGCCTTTCCTAATAATGTGCTAATTAGCAAGTTTCACTATGAATAAGGCTAAAAAAGATCCTCGGGGTGTGCCTCGGAAAAGAGGGGCGGGGTCAGCGGAGCTCGTGAAGATTTAATGGGGAAGTAAACAGAACAGAAGAGTGATTTCTAAAGAGCTGTTTTTGACAGGGTAAAATGAGACATTTGTAACAAACTATGTTACAAATTTTCCATTAAGACCCTAAAGAATAATATTGGCTTGTGGAAAATTGGCTTTTTATGACTCAACTAGGCGTAGCTAAGTTAACGTAGTATTTGAAAACAAAAGTATTTGCACTGAAATGTTAAACCAAGCATCAGTCTGTTTCTGGAAACAAAAACTAATACGTTAAAATGAATCCATTAAACAGTCTCTATATGTTACTGTACTTTTAACATATATACATATATATATATATATAGCATATACATTATGTAAATGACCTCTAATTCAGTAACATATGAACCACTAACATACCTGCTTTCAAATGACAGATTTTGTGATGTATGCACGGTTCCTAAAACTGTATCATTTTAAAAAATGTGTTTTTTTATTTTATTTTATTTTTTTATGTGAGCTCTTTTAAACTCGCTCATCCAGTATCAAACAATTCTATTGACCGAGTCTCTCCCTCCCGCTATTACCAATGGTACAACGAGACATCTGGTACGAGTTAAAATGCTTGTGTCTAACCCTCCTCCTTTAACTCATTCTCTCTTGTGGCCAATCAGAGGCTGTTAAACTGTGTTTCTGAGCGAAGCCGTCTGGTGTAATGCATTTAGATGCCGTGCATACTGAGGTGCCAACAAGAACTGTGCTTTCTAGACTGGGGGCTTTACACAACTCACTGCATCAGCACACTGCTTTAATATTCCTTCTGCTCTGTATGTCTCACCATCACAATCTTCATCCTCATCTTCCTCTATCCTCTGTCTGTCTCCATACAGGGCCATATAAATGATCTGAACTTTATGTATGTATACATAAGAAAAAAAAAGAAAAAAAATTACAGGTACACAAATGTACTTTGTGCTGCCTTCAACAACAAAACTTACTGAATTTGAACTGCAATAGTAAAAACAGGATGCAGAAGCAAAATTCTAATTTGAATGTAAGGAAAATGAAAATCCAAAGAAATCCATGCAACTTTATAAGAAAAAAATTAAGAAAAAATATATTCCTTTTACTAAAATGTTTAGAAAATGCCTACAGAACTTTCAGAAGAAAATTCTGTCATTTATTACTCACCCTTATGTCGTTCCAAATTCTCAAGACACAGTACACAAATTAAGACATTTTTAATGAAATCTGAGAGATATATGACCCCAGATTAAGTTTTTTAGATAATAAAAATAGTTTTCTGGATAATAAAGATACAACTTGCCCAAACTTCTGCTTCCAACAACACAAAAAAAGTGTCCAAAACCCCAAACTTTCTCAAACTCTGGAGTTGTTATAGCTGTTTCAGCCCTGATCTGCAGCCTGTGTTTTCTGCTCTCTGTCTCTCTGTTGTCGTATGACCTTGTGTCTTGATCAGTATGTGGTGTGGAGTGATTTTTTGCCATCTGATCTTTCTGTTTTCAGAAGTGTATTGATCCTTCTGTACTGCATTCTCAAGGACAGAAACCAAACCCAGACTACCCCTCCTTCTGCTCCCCTCATCTCAAACTTATATACCAATCCCCCCTTTTCTCTTTGTTCTTCTCTCACACACTCTCTCTCTGATCGGGGCCCAAGGTTGCAGTGACCAGCAGTATGAATAAATAATGTGCGGAGCGGGATCTCTTTCAGAAAAGCCATTTAGGCTCCTATTGTGTTACTAAAGGCTGTGCATTTAGCCGCCGAAGTCCATGTGACAGAAATGCTATAGGATGTGAACTGAGTCCTGCGAACAGCTATATCTCCAACACCACTAGACCTTCCCAATCACCTTAAACACAATCACTTACTTTCTCTTCTGCTGGAAGAGTACTGATCCACCGGTGTCTGAAACGGTATCGTGAATCGGGCCTGATTTGGACATTTGATATATACTGTAGTAGATGAGAGAATGGGCAGCAAATCAAGACTTTTGAATGCTTTTGCTCCTAAAGTGTCGTGTATGTCAACAGTTTTAATCATCAGTAGTAAATATATATAATGTATAGCAAAAACAGTAATGCAAAATATTATACAAATTTGAAAATGACTGTTTCTCTTTGAACATATTTTACATGTTATGGAAAACTTTTCAGCATCATTACTCCAGTCTTCAGTGTCACATGATCCTTTACAAATCATTCTAATATGCTGATTATTGTCAATGTTATCAACAGCTGTGCTGCTTAACAAATCCTTGCTGATTACAAAATGTAATTTCATCACAGACTGAAACCTTTGAATTGTAGTGTACATATAGTCAGGCGTAAAGAGAATGTGCCAATCCTATCCAATAGTGGCATAAACACCCCCAAAAGTATGGCTAACTGACGAAAATCACATATATGCTCATCTCCATATGCTTATGGTTCAGTCTCCATCTTCACAGTATAGAAGTTGTGTCACCATGAAAAAGATTTCAGCCACATTTTTCAGCCTATAAGTGGATTAAAATCGACAACAAATGGGTTCATAGAGCAATGGACATGCGGCTCTGCTCTGACAGCCGAACACATCATCATTTTGAAGACGGCTGACCTTTACTGCCTCTCTGTTAATCACACAAAGCAAAAAAAACATGATGTGGTAGAAAAAGGCAGGGGGAGGGAGGAGGCAAAGCTGTATCGTGTTTTGGACACCGCTGCAGAACGCCAATGCAGAGAGCAACTCAACACTCCCTTTGGGACGCAGCACACAACCCTATGTTCCCATCAGCCCAGATCCCTTTCCCAGCATTACCGTCAACATCTACAGTCAACCCATCACAAATCCAATAGTGATCTAAGAGTTAACACTGGACAAATAGAAGATTTCAGAAATGAATCAGTTCAATTCCACTTCATTATTGAAATCTGTCTTACATCCAAAACGTTTCCCGTCTTATAATACATTGACTAATAACAATGCACAACAATGTACACATACACATCCAACCGCCTTCCCCTTCCCTCACTCCTCAGAATTTGGGTCTACTAAATTATTTCTGCAGTTTTTTTGTTCTTACACACGGTACTCTAAATCCTCAATTTGATGGCAACAAATGATATTCCTCAAATAGAAAATTACATGTATCCGACGTCATCTTTTATGACAGAGACACTATCTTTTCTCATACAATATATTAAAACTTGGTTCAAGCATTTTAGAACACACAGATATCGATCTGACCAATTTAGCCTCACAGAGCATATATAAATTGCAGGGCTCTCAAGTCTCACGCATTTACCGTGAGACATACGCATTTCAGACAGTTCACACGCTCTCACGCCACACCATGTATTTCTCACGCTGAAAAGTAAGAGATAACGATAACTTGTATATACAATTAATAGACGAGGCGCAAGCATAAGATGTTAAGTTCTCTGCCGAGTTCAGAATAGAGTTGTGAAATTGGTACTAAATTATTACTGAAGTAGTTAAAAACTTTATTTTATTTTATGGCTCCTCCCCTATAGCAGATAAAATCTCACTCCAAACGTTTCATAGAAATTGAGAGCCCTGTATGAACATCATACTGAATATTACCATGCAGCTATTTGATTACTCAGTTTATCACATTATGAGCAAATAATAACATCTATATCTCCTTTTAAACACAAATATATGTAAATTGCTGTAAAATTACAGCAAACAACATCAAAAATTTACTGTTCACACAGGCAACAATCTTCCGTCCTTTTTTCTGGTAAAGCACCATTCACACATCCATTTCAAAACACAGGTCAATTCTGTGGCATAATTAACCAGAAATGACCTTTAAATGGCTGTGACTGTAAACATGAAGAGGTAAACGCATTCAGTTTTTGTTTTTTTCGGTCAAACATTCACACGCTTTTGGCCCAGAGACATCGTAAGGCCCAGATCAAACAGAATGCATTTTTTGCTGAGAGAATCGAATTGTCCAATCAAATTAATGGAGAGCCGGGCCTTCTGTTGTGGTGAAAAAAAGTTTACAGTTGCCTGAAAAGTCCGGACACTGCAAAGGTGGAGAAGAACTAGTGATGGCTATTGTTGGTTACCCAAATATGTATTTTTAAGGTTTCTGTTAATATGATAGTTTACTAAACAGTAAACCAAAAATGTAAGATTAGACAGACAGAACAGCTAATTTGCTGTTTGCGCACTACTCTTTTCTAAAAAAGGCAGTGCGATGCAATTCATGTTTTTAAGCAATGAAATACGTGTTCTGTCAGATTAGGGGCTTAAGGTAACTAAATTAGTGTTATCTATGTCATAATGTTATCATTGGCCAAGAACCTTTGTATTTTGAATTTTAACAGCACTAGACCTGTTCACACATGATCACGTGATGGCAATTTACTAGTATTTTACCACTAAAGTATGTATGTGTGAAAGGGGCTTATGGCACTTTATTAAATAGTTATTAAATACATTAAATCAAGAGCTCTGAAACATTCCAGCACTGCCGCAAAGTAAAAACATGTACTACCATTCAAAAGTCTGCAGACAGTAAGATTCTGTTTTTGAAAGTAGTCTCTTATGCCCACCAATGCTGCATTAATTTAAACAAATATAGAGTTAAATATAAAAAATCTATTATTACAGTTTACGATTGTAACTGTATTCTATTTTAATACATTTCCACTATAAATGGTATGTACTCCTGTGATGTGAATTTTCATTACCATTACCCCAGTTGTCTATAACACATGATCCTTTAGAAATCACTCTAATGTTTTGATTTGCTGCTCAAGAAACATTTCTTATTATTATCAATTTTAAACCTGGCTAAAAGGTTTTGTGGAAACCAATAGAACAGCACTTCCTTGAAATCTGCTAACATTTTAAAGGCCCTTGCTTTTGATCGATTTAATGCATATTTGTGAAATAAAAGTAAATAAAAATAAATATATTGTTTCTTTTTAGTTTCCTAAACGTACTATTTTGACCAATTCTGATATGGTATCATATCACTGAGCATTACACGAACGTGCCAAACGTCAATTGATTGTCTGTCTTTCTACAGACAATTCTTTTGTATGTAAAGGGCAAAATACACCAATACAAATTTCAATGCATGTGCCCTGAAGACAAACACAGTCCAAGAACAAATATCTAGACACACACACAAGCACATCATCTAGTGACCCGTGAAGGCCCGGCACCGCAGGCAATAACATCCTACAGAATATGCTGTAATATCCTCATTAGTTTATATTCAGACACTGTGACTATATTCACACTTTATATTACACCCCTATATTCAGCCTGTTGTCATCGTAACTTCCTGACATTTCTAATGGAAATCGTGGATCATGTTACAGAATAGCAACTTCTTTATTCCATGCACTCGTTCTCAGGACCACGGGAGGGAAAACTGATGGAATTTAGATCAGATCAGGTGTTCTGCTGATGCAACCTGGAGAACTAATATATGTAGACAGGTCGTTGGGAGGATGCGTGTGTGTGTATGAGGGTCTTTAATAAGTGATCTGATGGCAGTGGACAGAGCGCCTGTGGGAGCCATGCTCTTCACACCTCCTACTGTTATCAGCTCACCCTTACCTTATATAACACACACTCACACACCAACACAAACCTCCAAAAAAAAACTAAAGTCCACTGACAGACACTCTCTCCTTCAGTGTCTGCAGTCATCTGTTATCAGATACGTGACATGCATACACACAAAAACTGCACAGTTCATAAAGCTATATAGTGTGTGTCAGTGCTAAACTCTCAAAAACCTTAGTGTATTGGGTTTTGTGTTTTGAGACATTTGGTTTTGTGTGCATCTTCTGTGTTGCTGTATGCAAAACATTTATATATATA